>JALHBU010000047.1:0-47280 GCA_024340005.1 Tolypocladium tropicale | reverse complement strand
TTTTTTTTTTTTGTTGGTAACCGTTTGCCCCCTGCCCCGGGGCGGGTGCACCGATTCAGTAACGCGGACTAATAAAATCAGCCAGAAGCCACCTTGACCAGGATTAATTTTTGACCCTGCCCGCTTGCCAACTTGCCTGCTCTCAGGGGAAAAAGATGATCAGCAACGGCAACAAGATGCCGCCCCGTGGGTCACTGCCGTGGATCACTCTCCGAGTAAACGGCCAGGCGCAGGGATCAAGAGCGGCGACATCGGCTCTCGTAATTCATCCGTAGACGTCACTCGCAATCGCTGCGAAGGGCGCCGGGATGCCGCCGTCCGAAACAATCAGCCAGAGTTAAAGACAAACTGCCTTCCCGGACAATGGGTCTTTACAATCTGCTGGAATGACTCTTTCGGGCGATGATAATGGCCGCGTCTATTCTCGTATTCGTCGTGACTTGGTTGGGCATATCCATCTCACAAAAAATCACTTGTAGCATCATACTCGGTTAACTCCTATCATCTAAAGGCTTAGTTATGACTGTGAAACGGACTTCTTTCAGGTGGCACACGTAGCATGATTAACTCGTGTCAAAATGGCCGTCGACTTGGGGAACGCCATGAATTATTCGTCAAGATGCCATTCATAGGGACGCGTGATGGTAAAATGAGCAGGTTAGCTGGCTTTGAGAATGCATAGAAACAACTGAAAACATCGCTTAAGCATTCAGTTCTGACGAAGCCGCGGGGCCCTGGTTTCTAACATTGACTGGACTAGAATGATTGATGAAACCACGCTTTCTAAATTGTTCCTGGAAGCATTTGAGAGGCAAACTGCGCACTCTGCTGTGGCGGTTTTGCCCACGGCTGCCTCCTCCACACATGGCTTTTCTCATATTATGCAAAACATCTATACACGCACGTATGTACATGGCCTCAACTACATATTAGTACAGTCAAGTACAGCCAAGCATATCTCGAGGACATTTGTTACAGATCTCGCAATTTACAAGCGTTCAATGTGAAGACCTGAGATTGGCGACGGCTCAGTCTCCGGAGAGGATGCTTCAACGGCATGCATTTCAGCGCGTTATCAGATCTGTAGACTTTTGCTTCTGTAGCGGATCCAAGTGTAACACTATTCTCGAGGGTTGCGTTTGCTTAGCATTCCACGGTCTGGCTGCGTCGTCAAGAGTATTTGTATCGGCGACTGTTAAGGTGGCCGACTTTGTGCCACTCTATGGAATAGCAATGCAATCGTCTCGATCCAATGAAGTATATGATTGCATGGGCACAATATTGTCATCTCAGTAAATGCGATATGCTGCTCCTCCATGACAAATTACTTCTGACAGAAGGAGAAGCTTCCATTGCATTGTCCTATACCGGCATGACCGGAGCATTCAGTGCGACATTCCATCTGCGTCATCCGTCCAACAGCGAGACTGCTCTGTGGTTTCATCAATCTGAGTCCATGTCTCCAAGAACCCATTCCACCTCAGCAACTGCCTCATGTAATCATAAAACCTACCCCGCTTGCCGGCTACTACATGCTAATGAGAGTTAGCGCAACATGGCACATGTCCTGCCGGCAAACATATCCGTAAACCAATCTACGACTCCCTTGACCCGTGACCTAAGTGCAACCGGACCTTCTCTTTTCAAACCACACAAGTCAGGGATTAGAATTTCGAGAAGCCGTAGATCTATTCCTACTTCAGCTCCAATGTCACCATGATCTGAGATTGTACGAATTAAGATAGAAGACAGAGTCTCAAGGTCATTTGTATGAACGCTTGCACATTCTCTAAATAAAATCACCTCAATGTGCTTATAATTCACTTCATTTGTTCTGTTCTCCCGAGCCAAGAGCCATTCAGAATACTGCGATTTATTCTAAGCGTGCGCGAATAGTAAGTCTCTTTTTTGCTCCCTCGCTCTTCCTTTTACCAGAAGCCTAGCAATAGAACGTTATTTTACTTCCAAAACTCGTCTAATACGACTAGCCTGTTGCAGAATCTACCAGCCATGATTTTCAAGCTCCTTCACATCTTCGCTGCTCTTGTAGCTGCGTCCCCCTTCAATCAGGAGGAAATGCTGCTTGTGAAGCAGTCGCTCAACAATGTCCCAACTGGTTGGGAGTTCAAATCCAATGCTCCAGGAGATCTCCGAATGAACATGCATTTCGTCATGAAAGAGCAAAACATGGACAAGCTGCAGCAGCGACTCTTGGAGATCAGTGACCCCGGCCACGTTGATTATGGAAAGCACATGTCCAAAGCTGATGTTGAGGCCATGACTGCTCCATCTGCAGAGAGTGTTGATACCGTGCTGAAGTGGCTCACATCGCATGGTGTTGAAGCTGGTAAGGCTTCGAGTGGTTCTATTACCTGCACAATCACAACCTCCCAAGCCGAAAAGTTGCTCGGCGCCAAGTATGGCGTTTATTACCACGCTGCAAGAGACAGGTATACTGTGCGCACGACGGAATACAAGTTGCCCAAAACCGTACACAGCGAAATTACGATGGTGCAGCCGACAACCATGTTTAGCGACATGAATATGTTTAACGACCGCGCAAGGACTACCCTCTCATATACCAATGCCACTGCGATAGCCGCTCGTCAAGCAGCGTGCGACAATGGCATTACGCCATCGTGCCTACAGAGCTTGTACAATATCAACTACACTCCTCAAAACGGCAAGACGACGATAGGAGTGACAGGCTATCTGGGCCAGGTTGCCAGCCAGTCGGATCTGCAGTCTTTCCTGGAACAGTACACCAATGTCCCTTCAGACGCCACGTTCAGTGTGAAGCTTGTAAATGGGGGCTCTAATGACGGAGACGGCACCATTGAGGCTGACCTTGACACTCAGTGAGCATGACAAGATTTTCTCCATGATTTTGCAGCTTCCTAATAACCGGGGGTGACTATAGGTATGCCATGGGTCTAACCTACCCAATTAACAACGAGTTTTATGAGACTGCAGGTCAACCTCCATTCAAACCAGATGAGGGCACCCCAACCAACATGAACGAACCATACCTGGACTGGCTCAATTACATGAATGGCCTTGACCAGGTCCCTCAGACTGTCACCTCCTCTTACGGTGACAACGAACAGACGGTGCCCCGAGACTATGCCGACTCCGTGTGCAACCAATTTATGAAGCTAGCAGCCCGTGGAGTGAGCATCATTGTCAGTTCTGGCGATGGTGGCGTTGCAGGAGGCCAGTCGAGCCCGTGCGTAAGTAACGATGGATCAAACACCCGAAAGTTTCTGCCTACGTGTAAGTGAAGCCAATCCACCCCACCCGAGGCGGCTCGGGCATCCATGGCACAACCCATATACTCCGTACTCCATAGTGCTTTGTGCATGCGAAGGGTGATATGGAACCTAACCTTTTACAACAGTCCCCGCCAGCTGCCCGAATGGGGTCACAGCGGTAGGCGGCACCACCCAGAGCGGCCCTGAAGTAGCGGCGGGACTGTCGTCTGGTGGATTTTCCGAATATTACTCTGCTCCTCGGTACCAGTCATCGCAGACAAAGTCGTACGTTATGAGCATCGGCGACCAGTACTCGGGTCTGTATAACCCCAAGGGTCGCGGAATCCCCGACGTTGCCGCGCAGGCCGAAAATTTCCAGGTCGTGCAGGAGGGGTTCAGCACTTCGGTTGGCGGAACAAGCTGCTCAGCTCCGACGTTTGCATCGGTTGTGGCGCTACTCAATGATTATCTCGTTTCGCAAGGCCGATCGCCTTTGGGGTTTCTGAACCCATTTTTGTACGGCAAAGGTAGTAAAGGGTTGAACGATATCACTCAAGGCTCGAACCCTGGGTGTGACACCGATGGGTTCTCGGCGGCGGCTGGCTGGGACCCTGTCACAGGCTTGGGTACGCCGAATTTTGCTGCACTGCAAAAGATTGTATAGGATGCGCATGCGCTGCATCTGAAATTCGTATCACGAGAGTTTACGCTTTGGCGTTGATCTAATTTTGGCAAGCGGACCTATTCTATTCTACTTGATAAGTCATCGCGAGCTCATTGAAGCTCGAGCTGAATGAGAGTGTGTAACCTATTTGATTCCAACCTTGGCCCGTTCTAGCAAATGCCGTGATTAGCCAGCCAGAAGCTGTGTAACAATCGGGTTCTCTTCAGCAGTACCCCGCAGGTGTCGGGTCATGCCGTTTGCCAAGCGATGTGACGCCCTGGGCCGTATATAGAGCTGTGGTTCGTGTCCATGCTTTTGAACTTCCCCCGCCCAATTTCTTCTGTCACCCCTCGGGACATGTTCAAGCTTGTACAGGCTGCCAACATCGCTCTATTTTCTCGGTACATTTATCATGACTACTCATACGGAAGGTAACGAGTACGACATTATCTTTGCCGGTGGAGGAACGGCAGCATGTGTGGCTGCAGGTCGGCTGGCGAAGGCGGACCCCCATCTCTCTATTTTGCTTGTCGAAGGTGGCAAGAGCAACCTCAACGATCCTACCGTGGTCAATCCAGCGGCCTTCCTCACGCACCTAGCTCCAGGTTCTAGGACTGCATTGTTCTACAAGTCGAATAATGAGAAAGCGCTCAATAATCGTCAGGCCATCGTGCCTAGCGGCGGCATCCTTGGCGGCGGCTCGTCGATCAACTTCATGATGTACACGCGGGGTAAGAGATGATCCTTAGAAACTTGGTAAAACAATGCCTAAATAGGTCAAAAAGCTCAGGGAATTGACTACGACTCCTGGAATACCGAAGGTTGGGATGCAAAGAGCTTGCTCCCTTTTGCCAGAAAGCTCGAAACATATCACTTCAACGACCCTTCGGTCGACAAGAGCCTTCATGGTTATCAAGGTCCCATAAATGTCTCATACGGTACTCATGGCCCTCGAGGCCCACAGGATGACATTCTTGCTGCCGCCAAGTCTCTGGGGGAAGAAGAGATAGTGGACCTTCAAGATTTCAAGGCCGTTGGAGGCTTCTCGCGCTGGTTGCGGTACGTCGGACCGGATGGCAAGCGCCAGGACGCGGCCCATCGGTACATTCACCCGTTGATGGCTTCAGGCAAGTACCCAAATCTTCATCTTCTCCTCGAGTGCAAGGTCAGCCGCGTGATCTTTGATGGCATCCGTGCTGTCGGCGTTGAATATGAGCCTTCAACCATCTCGCAGCCGGTCACCAGCTTGAGCAAAGTCAGCAGCTCTATAGTCAAAGCAAAGAAGCTTGTGGTAGTTTCTGCAGGAGCTCTAGGCACACCATCCATCCTTGAGAGGTCTGGGTTGGGTAGTGCAGCCCTTTTGAAGAAGCTGGATATTCCCATTGTCTCTGACCTTCCTGGAGTTGGTGAGGAATATCAAGATCACCACCTGCTTTTATATCCTTACAAAACGTCGCTGCAAGTGGGTGAGACCCTCGATGGTCTATTGAGTGGCCGTTTGGACTTCTCTGCTGCTCTACGCGACGGCAGTTCACTCCTTGGCTGGAACGGCATTGACGTTGCCGGTAAGCTGCGACCATCTGAGGATGAAGTGGCAGGCTTGGGCCCAGATTTCCAGGAGCTCTGGAACCGCGACTTCAAGAACCAGAAAGAGAAGCCTTTGATGTTAATGGGTGTTCTTTCGGGCTTCCTTGGAGGCCACAAGGTCCTCAACGAATGTGAGGATGGAGTGTCCCAGTATGCGACAATGGGAACTTATACGGCATACCCGTATTCTCGCGGAAATATTCATATTGTCGCTAAAGACGCACAAACGCCGGCTTCGTTCAACACCGGCTTCTTATCGCATCCAGCAGACTTGGCGAAGCAGGTCTGGGCATACAAGAAGCAGCGCGAAATATATCGTCGCACCAACGCCTACGCTGGTGAACTTGCTCTTGGCCACCCAAAATTCCGTGAGGGTAGTAAGGCTGCACTTGATGATAAGCATCCCGTCAAAGGCGGCTACAAGAGCATCGAAGAGAGGAGGAACTTGCCACTCATCCAGTACGACGCTGAAGATGACGCGGCTATTGAGGACTGGATTCGCTCAAATCTCAATACGACGTGGCATTCCCTGGGAACTTGCAAGATGGCACCAAAGGAAAATGGTGGTGTAGTCGACAAGAACCTCAGTGTTTATGGAACGGAAGGCTTGAAGCTTGCTGGCAAGTACACCGGTCTTTCCTCGACAAGTCGAAGAAGCACTTCTAATTTGCCACAGATCTATCTATTGTCCCCGAAAACGTAGGAGCAAATACATATAACACTGCCCTGATCGTTGGAGAGAAGGCTGCCGACATCATTGGCAGAGAGTTGGGCATTATTATGGAATGATGCGATGTGCGCATTGGTCACCTACTTCACTCCCATAGTAATGTGTCCGGCTCTGCGAGTAAACAATGCGGAATTTGTTTGCCACAACGGTTTTCTCTGGCTGGGCTTTTGACAGGAGAACCAATGCTCTGTATTTACATGGCTTACAGATCTCTCGGCATGCTGCGCTAGCCTGATTTCCATTTTAACTCTTAACTTGCACATGAAAAACCACCACAGAACGCCAAGGACTCCGGCTATGTGCTTTATCGTTCGTAATTTACGGCAAACTCGTCAATGAAAGTGCACACTGCCTCATTTTTGTCCCGCCTTCAACCTGTGTTCTGACACGATGAGCGACAGAAAACTGGAAGACGCAGTGAGGAGATAACCTGCCCCTTTCCACCCTACCTTTCCCAAACCCCAACAGCGATTAGTAAAAGCAAGCCGAGTAGCTCGCTATATCGAAAAGAATTCAAGGATCGACGTCCAAACTTGTTCTAAATCTTAAGCAAACCTGGATGGTTTCCGTGTATTGGGACTCGGCAAGATGTTAGGCATTCAGTTTTTGCCGTGTTCCGCGTTCACAAGGCATTTGAATCGTCCAAGCTGCTGCGTCTACGCCGTCCCCGTATAGATACCTACAGATCCTCATGGTCGGGGTTTGAGCTCTGAGGTGCAAATTGGCGTGTGAAGCTCTCACACAGACAATTAATTGGCCTGTATGCTTTGGGCGACGCACTTTCTGCCGAGTTTGTGTCCCGCACGGTGCAATTGTCGCTCATCTCAGCGCCTGGTACAGTTCCAGACGAATCCGTGAGGACTGTCTTGAAGAAGGGTGTGGATGTTGCGCCACGCGCCGCGCGGGGTATGAAGCTCCCATTCGACGTTTCGATTGAGTGGCATAGCAATGACGCTCCGAATGCATCACGCAATGACATCATGCGCAAATGACGACAGCAGCGTCACGCGATGCACAGCTCGATATATTAATGGTGCTTAAAGCCCTCGTCTAGCACAAAACCCGTCTCATCCGTCTTCCACTGTGCTGGTTGCCAAGTAGTCACACCCTGCAAACTCAAACATTGAATCGGACTATCAATCTACGTGTTCACCTGAAAACACGCCTTCATCATGCCTCATCATCCACACCACGAAACCGGCATAACTGATGAGGCGGCCATCGAAGGCCATGATCTCATCCAACACGCCGAGGAGGAGGAAGAGAGGGTGAGTGCCTGATCTTTACGCAAATCTTGCGGCCTTGAACGCCTAGTAACATAGAGATAGATGCATGCGCATGACCACGACCAGGATGTCTCGCAGAAGGCAGGGGCAGGGGGTCAGGGAGGTGCCGCATTGGGCGGTGCACCTGCCGGCGAGGCGCGCACTGCCCGAAAGGAGTCTAAGCTTGACAAAGTGAAGGAAGCTTTGCACCTGAAAAAATAAACGCCGAAAATGGCGGCCTCGGGCAAGTGACCGGTGTTGCATGCCTATGTCGTGGAAGAAGTTGGAATGAAGCATCGAGTCCACATGACCAGGTCGCAAAATGGTTAGGAGAGACAGAAAGTTTCGACATTTTTACTTAATATTCTACGGTTTCAACGAGACTCAGTAATTGATGTGAATGTGTGCAAGCACCAAGCAGGGCGGATGTTGCTAATCCATTCTAGCAATATTCTCTATTTGTTTTATTTTCTTTTCTCTCCCCTTTAACTTGTTTCTAGCTTGGTTCCGAGGTCGTGTGGATGCTATGGAACCTACCTAATGTAGTTCAGCAGCACTCGTTTTGAGCTTCTAGTTGTACGAAACACTAAAAATCTCAAATAAGCCCAGGGCGCCGTCCCACGCCAATGGCGACCGGGTCGTAAACATGCTTGTTTGAGACTTGACGCTGACAAAACTGTTACTCTTTTGATCAAGACTTAAACTGTACGTCGAACCCTGAGCGTTGTACGATATGATGATGGGTTGAGCCTTTTGCACGTCCTTTGTGAGGCTGCCAGCGCGGGGGCTTGCGGAAAGGTATTTCTTGTCCTTGGCTGACTGGAGTAAGAATTCGTTTGAGCCATTGGTAGCGTGAATGATCCAGCGTTGTCGAATATCATCGTGATTGGCCGTGGCAGGCGTCAGTCCAACAGAGCAGCCTGCCATGTTGGTAAGTGCACCGCCCATGGTCTCGAAAGTGAGATAGCGGCCCTCCGTTAGCAGACCGCGAACCCGTTTGAAACCGTTTTCGACCAACTGGCTCATGTTTTGATTCGCGTTTGCCGTTCCGTATGGGATTGGTGGATTTGGCGTTGTATAGTCAGACAGGCACCTGGCAGGTCCAACCCAGGGTCCTGTCAGCGAACCAAGTGTCAGGTTGCCGGTGTAGCGACTTGGATCATCAGGCAATGGTTCAGGGGTGCGAGCCACGGTAATCGAGGGGATGGAATAGTCGGGCTAAGGAAGCGATTAGCAACGTATCCCAATGGGAGAGGGCATGTTCCGCAGGCGCCTGCTAAGGACGCCGAGCCATGTTGTCCCTGGGGGCAGGAAGAGCACGTACATTTTCAAAGTCGAGAGCGTTAACAAGGTTAGACATGTGGTCGCGGCGCCACTGCGTCAGCTCCTTGCTGTACACGCCTTGGTATCCATTTGCAGCAGCCCACTGCTCCACGAACATGATGTCCGAGCTGTGGTCGCCACGCTCTGTGAAAACATTTCCACCGCGCGTGAAAGGAGAGATGATATACCGGGGTGTACGCCAGCCTTTGATTGCTAGTTAGCAATGTATTTCACGGGCGGAGACCTTCAATTACAACGTCGGGGGGTCATTTGCACGACGTCGTCGCGACCAGGATCATAAGAAGGGAGTGGGAGGGCGGGAGCTTACCCGGTCCAACAGGAACATAGCCAAACTGGCCGTAGGGATCCTGCATCCACTCTCCAGGGGTACCTTGGTCGGCAACCTGAGGAACCACGTGGTCTGCCCAGCCTCCTTGCTCTGTCGAACGGCGTTAGCTCTCATGCTGCACAGTGCTCGCAGCACCTGACATTCATGTGGTGGATCTCTCTCACCATCGTAGCTGATAATCAGCACCGTTTCATTGTAAGCCGGGCTGTTGGTGATAGCATCCACAACTTTCTTCTGGAGCCACGCGCCGTCGATGGGCATGTTGGGGGGGTGCTCTGCCAGTTCTTGAGGACCAACTATCCAGCTGACCTGAGGCAGCGTTCCATTGGCTGCACGCTCGTAGAAGGCATCGAGTCCCGGATATGAGTTGCCTTTGTCGCGGAGAGGCGAACCCTTGGGAGCCAGCTGGTACTGTTCAAAGTAGGCCAGCATGTTGTCCTCAAAGTTGTCGAGGTCCTGCCACACCTGCCAGGAAATGCCAGCCTCTTCGAGATATTCCGGGAACGTCTTCCAAACAAATGGGAAACAGTTGAGCCCGGGTCTTTCACAACCTAACCGTGGGAGAAGAGGAGGATTGTAAGTTGGCAAATGCACCGCAGGGGTCGACAGGGAAGGGGTCGGGCGCTGGAGCGGGAGCTTACCTGGGGTTGCAGAGTTGTCAATGATCATGCCTCCCTTGCCGTCTGGGTTGGACGGAGATCCGGGGATGTTGACGGATCCGCTCATCCAGTGAATGCGGTTGGGGTCCGTCGCCGCCAGAAAGCTCTGGGTGGACATGTCGAGGATCGTCCAGCCCTCGGCGATGTCGAAGTGGGTTGGCAGATCGGCACGAGTGAAGTAGCCCAAGCTGTAGGGGGAGTCGGCGTTGTTCCAATTGTTCCCCAGGCCACCGTTGTACGCCGAGTGCATGGCGCCCCAGCCGTTGTCACCAGCGCCCATGCACTGCGTGGCATTGACCCAGTCTCCGCCGAGGTAGTTGATGTGCCACGGCTTGAGTATGCTCACCCCGTTCTGAGCCGGGCTGATGGGCCTGGACAACATGTCAGCGCGAGACGCCGCGCGTTGCAAACGCTACACTCACTGCTCAAACACGGAGTGCCCATCGGGGTTCACCTGGACATTTGGGTCGGCGAAGCCGCGCACACCGGCCATGGTTCCATAGTACTGCATTGCACGCGTATTAGTGACAGTGACAGTTGAGCCACAACCAGCCGGGAGCGTCTCACATGGTCGAAGGCCCGGTTCTCCTGCATGAACAGGACGATGTGCTTGATGTCCGTGAGAGAGCTGGCGTGTGCGGCGCGGCTGGCAGCCAACGCCGTTGCGAAGAGCAAGCTCGGGGGGCGCATCGTTGATACTCGGAGAGAAGATTAAGATGACCGACCTATGGCTGGCATTCGGTGCCGTGACGCCTCGCAGCAGCTACAAAAGGTATCGCCATGGCCGAGGGTTGTCCCGCGGTATATATCAGCGGAGAGGCTGGCTGGGGCAGAGCGAGGTGCAGGTACGGAGCACGCGGTCGTGCATCGGGACTGGATTTGCCAGGATTTGGATGTCGGGAGGTCCAAAGGAGGGTTGCAGTGCACGCCCGCGTGCGCAGAGGGCCATGAGACGGGAATAGCCCGAAGGCGGAGAAGCACGGGCACGGACGAGCAGGTAACGGTACCGCCCGGGGTGGGGTAATCCACGCCCGGCGGTAGGTAGGCGGTACAACGGCTCATGCGGGGCACGAGGCGGGTCGGTCGGCGTTGTCCCAGGCGGCCCAGGCTCGGGCCACGGCAGTGGGAGAGCAGTGCAATCGCGAACTCAGTGCACCCGCTCGAGGTCGCCTGTGCGGCATCTTCTCTCGATAATTGCTTCTTGGCCGTCGGATGGAGCGGCAGCAAAGACGCCGGCGAGCGGCCGGCGCGTTTGGGTCGAATCAGCGCGGGCCAGGGCGCCAACGTGTCTGCGCGCCCAGCGCACATAGGCCGGCGACGTTGCAATGGATCCAATGCTCTTTGGGCAGCCAAGCATCCCAGGTACACGCCAAACTCCTCCGTACGAGGGCTCCGTAGTTCGTAGGTTGGACCCGTGCGGCCTGCTGGATCTCTCGCAGCAGCGCGGGCCGTCCGGCGCAGAGCTTCGGCCTGTCGATGGATGATTCAAGTGGCTGTCCGCCACCGCCCAAACCCTCGCTAGGGACGTTTCATACCTTACCTAACCTTCGGTCGGCGCAGCTTAAAGTGACGTCGCCGGCGCTCCGTGGCAGAGCCCGACAAGGAAACCTAGCGACGGAGGCGGCGAAGCAGGCCCAGCAGAGTTGATTCTCCTTCCTCCTCCGCGCGCTCGCTCAAGGGAAACCGGTGCAAAGGAGCGTTCACGTGCCGGGTGCCACATGCCCTATAGGGCAGCCTAGCAGCCATCCCGAGATCGCCAACAGCCAGCCGATGCCGCTCGTGGAGTCGTCGGGTGGTCTCCGCCAGGGGTAATCTCACTTGGATGCAACAGCTCCGCGCCGCACATGGTCGTTGCTGGCGAGGTGAGGGGTCAGGGACCAATGCCACCATCTTGCGAAGGAGGCACCAAGACCTTTGTCGATCAGGGCCGCGCCAAGCTGCAAGTCGCAGCCCCGCGTCGTACCACGAGGGTCCGGCGTCTTGCTAGTCAGATCACAACCCGTTGCATCGGCCGCTGGGGCCGCGTCCGTCACCAGACGAGCCTGGCTCAACTGCAAATCGTCAGCTGCGTCTTTACCGACTCTTGCTTTGCTCCATCTCTGACACGATAACCAGCACGGGACATCCCTGGCCGCCATCTTGTCGACACCCTAGGTAGGATTCGCTCCTTTACATCGACTATCCACCACGACTTGACCACCACGGTGAGGTATCTTTGCTCTGGTTACCCATCCTGCGGCTTTCCGGCGGTGGCTGTCCTGTCCAGTTGCATGTTGAATAGTGTATTTGGCCTGCGGATGGAGCCGAGGAGTTGAGGACATCACTGCTCGCACATCCGCCTTGGCGTGTTCAAAAGCCATGTGCGCCTATTGAGAAAGCGCCTACTATTGCAGCACCGCAGGACCCGAGACTTGCCAGACGAAGCAAGCCTCATCAAGATCAGCTCTGGAGGATCTTTCGCGAGAACGACGGCAAATCATGTCGAGGAGACCGGCGGCTGGATGTGCAGGCTCGTCGTGCCGCGCAAAGCAGATGCTCTTGGCGACACTCTCTTCCGGTTTGCTTGCTACCGCCATTGCCTTGTATCTCTTGTCCGCCATCTCGGTCCGCCCACAAGGCACAGACGACGGTGTAGGCGTGCTGGTGCACGCCGGCGGCGGTCAGAAGCAACGTCCATCGAGCCTAGGAACCGAGATCCCGGACGCTTTCACTCTCCATCCCGAGGACCACATTTTCCGCAAAGCGCAGACTATTCATCTAGAGTGGAACGTCACCAAAGCCAGCCGTGCGCCTGACGGCGTTGTCAAGGACATTTTCCTGATAAACGGTAGGTACACAGTTCTCCAGCCCACCATAGCTGCTCTACATGCTCATATACCCGGCTAGGGCTATTTCCAGGGCCTGTGATCGAGGCCAGGTCGGGAGATGAGCTCGTGGTGAACGTTCACAACTCGGTCGATGACGGCGATGAGGGCGGGATTGCGGTGCACTGGCACGGGCTGACCATGAAAGGCACGCAACGATCCAACATTCCGGCGATTTGCGAATGTAGCTGACAATACTCCATGGTTTGCAGGCGCTAATGAGATGGATGGCGCTGTTGGACTTACGCAATGTGCCATTGCCCCGTCTCGCAACTTCACTTATCGATTTCGGATCGACGAGTCGCAGCATGGCACCTATTGGTCTGCATCTCGCCACTGCATCCAGCTCGGCTTCTTCCGCTGACACGACATGCTTCAGGTATCATGCTCACTCTGGTGTTCAGCGTGCCGACGGCCTGTTCGGTGGGCTGGTCATCCACAAGCCCGTCCAGGCCGAACAGCAGTCTGACCCATCAACATACCAATACGAGACGGAGAAACTGCTGCTCGTGGGCGATTGGTATCACCGACAAGCCGGCGCCGTGCTTGAATGGTACCAGAACTCGGACCATTACATGTATGAGGTATGTATCAGAGAGCTGGGCACATTGATCCCGTCCTGCCGACATCTGTAAACCGCTGCGATTCTTTTTGGCTAATGAGCAGCATGTGCAGCCCGCACCCGATTCTCTTCTCATAAACGGCAGAGGATGGTTCAATTGCTCTATGGCGGTCAAAGCTCGACCCGTCAATTGCAGCGAGACAGAGAGGCCAGTGGTCATGTTCGGTAATAGCAAACGTGTGCGACTTCGGGTTGTGAACACTGGGTGAGCTTCAGGATCCCCTCGGTTCACCTGCCAGAGCACTAATACCGGTTTTACAAGCATTTCATCGGGTTTCACAATGTCGATCTCGCAAGGGAGTATGAAGCTCATCACAGTCGATGGCGGCAATGCCGTCGCCTACGAAACACCGGCAGTCAGATCCATCGGCCTTCTCCACCCCGGCGAACGGATGGATCTTCTTCTCGACCGCAGCATGCCTGCGGCTTTGCCCTCTGGCGGGTCGCCTCTGGAGCTGACGATTACTCTTGATAGAGAGTGAGCAAAACCTCGAACATCTATTATGCTGGTTCAAGTCATGAAAGCTAACCATTCTTGAATCTCCAGAAACATGGGGCTGATAAATTTTGCTCTCACTCGAGAGCAATCATTTCAAATGCTGTGGGAAGCAAGCGAAAGCGATGCACGAAAGAAGCGCAGCCAGCAGGAGCCGGAGATGATCTCACAGTTCAACTTGGCAGACGCTGCGGGAGTACCACTGGAGCCGTCCTTGTCTGGTATTTCGAGTCCTCAGGAGACTGCAGTGCTGTACAGCACCATGCAAGTTCGGGCTGCCAACCACAATCAGCCTGTAGGCACCGTCAATCACACTTCATGGATCGTCTCGGACCCCAGCAAAGAGCCGCTCCTTTCTCTGAATCGGGAAGAGTGGGCAAATGCCATCAAACAACCGACAGCGGCTCAGACCCTGACTGTACCTTGGTTCCGGCAGGCTGGAAAGGAGAGATGGATTGAGCTTGTACTGAACAACTTTGATGACAAGGGACACCCCTTCCACCTAGTAAGCAAGGATTCCAGAGAGGCACTTGGCCTTACGCAGAGCCTAATGCATTGTACAGCACGGATACAGCTTTTACGTTGTCGGAACGCATCGCGCTTCATTGGACCAGAACAACGCGTACAACCCATTCGACCTGGTCGCTGCCGGGAAGCAAATCATCAACGAGGCCACGCCGCTACGAAAGGACACCGTCTACGTTCCACCGATGGGCTACGTCATACTACGCTTTGCACTGGATAACCAAGGGCTGTGGCTTTTCCATTGCCACGTACTGTGGCACCAGGCGGTGGGCATGGGCATTGTACTTCAGGTTGGCGACATTGCCAAAGATCTCAGGCAGCGCGCCGGCAAGCTGTGTCGGCGATGATTTCACGTCGTCGTTTGCCAGATGAGAGATACCCGATAGTGAAAGACTTGAGTAACCCAAGACTTCACACACATTTATGCGAGGCACGTGGCAAGGGTGCGAGAGCGACTGCACACCCCCGCATCAGTCAAGAACTAGAGGCCCCGTCGCTGCGGTCAAGTTGTATGGCCGGCGCACGTCTTAATGCAGCAGAAAGTATCCATTGGAAAAATAGAGCAGGCGCTTTCTGAGAAGTAATGAATATTTGAACAGCCATGTCATTTTGATGACCAGGAATCCAAATCCTGTGGTTACCCCAGTTCTGCTCTTGGTTCTGTTGGCGATATGCTGTCAAATCACTTCATGTTACCACCCCTCTCTACAGCTTTTCTTTCAGCCCCAACCATCCAACATTGCATCACTCGTGTAGTGTAAACTGGCCAGGTGAAGTCCACGAAAGTCACCTTCATCCATCGCCGGCACATTCTCGCGGAATCAAGAGTCGCTTGAGCAGGCCGTAAGTCTCAGTAGCTTTGCGCTGAGGAATACTGTTCGGAATGGGGAAGCCATTTATAAAAGCATTTGGCCGCCATTCTCTCCTGGTATGGAGGCTGGGTGCTGCGCTGTCTCATGCGTACTTGGGTGGCGTGAGAGTGGCCTTGAACGGGGGCGGAGGCAGGGAACAACTTATGCGCCGATCCTGAATTCACCTCCGCCCGTGCCGCCCTTTCGCTCTACGGAGTACATTTCTGTGCTCAAGCGACCTCATCAGGTCAAATTACCCAGCCACCGAGACTTGTGAAGCCTCTTCCACTGTCAACGACTCCCTACTAGCACGAGCACATGTTCTTCCTCGTTCCAGTCGTTAGTCCCTGGTAACCAATCCTCAGTTGCTCCATCACGCACGAGATCACGCCTTTCTCAGTCACTTGCGATACTTGCTCGCATCGCGATAGGGGCTGTATTATTTATAACATGATTTGACGCCCACGTGCTTCTTGCAACTACATCGGATTTTCCTCTCGCCAGCTCTACACGTTTGGCTGGGTACCTAACTTGCAATAGAAATGGATTTGGACACGTCTGAAAATGTCAGGCCGTTCAAGATCTCCGTTGCAGAGGCGAAAATTTCTGCCCTGAAAGAGAAGCTAGCCGCAGCCACTTTCCCGGACGAAGTTGACTTCTCCGATGACTGGAGCTATGGCGCTCCACTGCACGATGTGAAACGTTTGGTCAAGTATTGGAACGACGGATTTGACTGGCGAGCCCAAGAAGCAAAGCTCAACACGTTGCCGCAATATATGACAAAGATCTGCGTTGATGGCTTCGGCTGTCTAGACATACATTTTATACATCAGCGGAGCTGCAAACCAGACAGTATTCCACTCTTATTCTGTCACGGATGTGCGTTGACCTCCCTCCAGCTGAGCTGCGCTCCATGCTAACATTGACGCACAGGGCCGGGCAGTTTTTTGGAGGTCGTTAAAGTCCTCTCTCTTCTCACAGATGCCAGCGTCGCTCCGTCTTTTCACGTTGTGGCACCATCGCTTCCCAATTTCGGCTTCTCCGACGGGCCGGCTAAGAAAGGTTTTGGCCTTTCGCAGTATGCCGAGTGCGCACATAAGATCATGCTGCGCCTAGGTTACGATAAATACGGTGAGCCATCGTCAAAATAACAGCTTCCTTCAGCACCGGCAGCTGACATCCATTTAGTTACACAGGGAGGGGACTGGGGCTTCTTCATCACGCGCCTGATCGGCGTAATGTACCCGGAACACTGTCTCGCGTCGCATGTCAACTTTTTGTGTGTCAAACCGTCACTTCCTAGGGGCTTGTGGCTCGGCTTTCAGCATACTCTCCAGTGGTGGTCTGCTCGTGAAAAAGCCGCCATCAGTCGGACCAGATGGTACCTCAGAGAAGGCTCGGGCTACATGGTGTTGCAGAGCACGAAGCCATCCACGCTGGGATTCGCGCTCAGCGACTCACCCGTGGCTCTGCTATCGTGGATATACGAGAAGCTCCACGATTGGACGGATGAGTACCCATGGAGCGACGATGAGATCCTAACATGGATCTCCATATACCAATTCTCAACGGCCGGGGCTGCGGCAAGCGTGCGCATCTACTACGAAGCAACACACGCACCGCGTGAAACGTGGATCAAAGGGTTCGAGTACGTTCCGCGGGTACCCTTAGGTATATCATATTATCCCAAGGACCTGATCGCGCTGCCCAAGACTTGGGGATGGTCGTCGGGGCCAATTGTGTTTGAGGCGGAGCATACAAAGGGGGGTCATTTCGCGGCATTCGAGTGTCCCGAGCAGTTTGCTACGGACCTCAGAAATATGTTTGGCAAAGGAGGTGGTGCCCAGGATGTTGCATGGAGGTTTGAGTTGCATCCATAACTCCCGTCTGAGGGTCATTCAGTGCCACCGCCGACAGGGCCAGGAGTTAAAGGTCTACACCCGTTACAACATAGCAAGTCGCTTGTCATGGCAGTGAGGAAATATCATTTGCTTTCAAGAGATTGCTATTATCTAGTTGGAGCCCGGCAACCGCTGATGTGGAAAAGAGCAATAGCGAGCGACTTGGGCGCGGTGGAGACACAAACTGGCGAGGGACCGACCGATTTGCCTTTTGTGCACGCCGCCTACTGAGACTTAGACATCCGGTGAATCTGGCTATTTTGCGTTTGGCTTAGAGTATGCTTTGTGAAAGTGAACCAACCGAGAGGTCTGGTACGCAAACGTGCGCCTCGATGTCCAAGAGCGCGTTGGCCATCGGACGGTGCAGATCCATTGCTGTCAACCGCAGCAATACTTCAACTGCCAACGCTTGTACGGGTCTGCCATTTATGCACTTGTGAAAATGCTGGCAGAGCCACCCAGCTTCAAGTCCGCGTGCTGATAGAGCCATAGATGACTTGCATTGCCCTATGACCTGGAAACCCGTGCTTTCAATCGTGGAAGAGCATCACAAGCCATGAATACCTAAGGTAGGCATTTACCTGAGATTGAGCCTACCGCACAGTGGGTTCAGACGACTGCCGGCGGGTGTGACCTGCCGTCAGGTGGCGTTTATAACATCCGAGGCTGCCCCGCGTCAACATTCTGCGCCTCAGGTACCGGAGTAACGTACCCGACTCCATGTTACTTATTAGCTGGAATGATCCCCAGGTTTACACGGCACCCTCCTCTCCCTATCCACCATTATTTGCCTTGCACATCTATTACAGCCTGTCCCTTGAAGGACCCGTGCTACTTCCATCGCCAAGTATGGCGTCAAATCCCGATGGCCAGCGGACGCAAAAGCCCGTCATCATCGTCGGCGCCGGCCTAGCTGGGCTCGTCGCTGGATTCGAGCTCGCTGAGCGCGGCGTCCAAACGCTCTTCTTGGACCAGGAGAATGCAAACAACCTCGGAGGTCAGGCTTTTTGGTCCCTCGGCGGGATCTTTGTCGTCGACTCCAGCGAGCAGCGCCGCATGGGCATCAAAGACTCTCGAGGACAAGCCATGCGCGACTGGCAAGGCTCTGCCCGTTTTGACCGCGAGGACGAGGACTTTTGGCCGCGTCAGTGGGCCAAGGCCTTCGTTGACTTCGCTACGGATGAGATGGAGGACTACGTCAAGGCCCGCGGACTGGGGTTCATGTCTAGCGTGGGCTGGGCGGAGCGGGGCGACGGGACGGCTAACGGCCATGGCAACTCGGTGCCGAGGTTCCATCTGACGTGGGGCACTGGCCCAGAGGTGGTCAGGGTCTTTGCGGAGCCTGTCCAGAGAGCTGCTGCGAAGGGGCTCGTGGAGTTCAAGTTCCGCCATGTTGTTGACGAGCTCCTGCTGGACGAGTCGTCAGGGCGGGCCATCGGAGTCAAGGGCCGGGTCCTCGAGGACGATGATTCGGTCCGCGGAGTCAAGTCATCTCGGAACGAGGTGGGCACCTTCGAGATATACGGCGCCGCTGTCCTCGTCTCGTCCGGCGGCATCGGGGGCAACGTGGATGCCGTCAAGGCGGCATGGCCTGTCGACAGACTGGGCCCAAAGGTTCCCGACCACTTCGTCGTTGGTGTCCCCGCTCACGTCGATGGACGCATGATTGGCATCACCGAGTCTGCTGGCGCACATGTCATCAACCGCGACCGTATGTGGCACTATACCGAGGGCCTGCAGAACTGGAACCCCATTTGGCCTGGTCACGGCATCCGCGTCTTGCCTGGGCCCTCGTCTCTCTGGCTTGATGCTACGGGCAAGAGACTCCCTCCTTTCTTGTTCCCGGGCTCGGACACTCTAGCGACGTTGAAGTACATCTGCAGCACGGGGTACGACTACACCTGGTTCATCCTCGATCAATCCATCATTGCCCGCGAATTCGGCCTCTCCGGGTCGGAGCAGAACCCGGACATCACTGGTAAGAGTATCTGGTTGCTCCTTACTAGAATCTTTGGCGGCAAAGGCAGCGTCCCCGTTCAGAATTTCCAGAAGCATGGCAAAGACTTTGTTGTTCGCGACAACCTGGAAGAACTTGTCGCCGGCATGAACAAGCTGGCGGCGGAGCGAGGAGGTCCCACTCTTGACTTTTCCAAGATTAAAGACGTGGTCGATGCTCGTGACAGCCAGATGAAAAACGAGTATTCCAAAGATGCCCAGGCGATGCTCATCAAGAATGCGAGGTCGTACTGGCCCGAGAAGCTTGCTCGCGTGGCAAAGCCGCATCAAATCCTGGACAAGGCTCATGGTCCGCTGATCGCCGTGCGCCTGAATCTTTTGACGCGAAAAACACTCGGCGGTATTGAGACAAATCTGAGCAGTAACGTGATGAGGGCTGACGGGAAGCCGTTCCCGGGTCTTTACGCGGCGGGGGAGGTCGCCGGCTTTGGCGGTGGGGGGGTTCATGGATACAGCTCTCTCGAGGGAACATTCCTGGGAGGGTGCATCTTCTCGGGGCGAGCAGCTGGGAGGGCCATTGCTGACGAGCTGTCTCGATAGAGTGGAGGATGTCCAACTCGCAGTCGCCGAGACAAGGCCCATCGAATGAAGCACCCGGCTAACACTTTGCGGGCAGGCAGTATTGCCAGCTTAACCCTGGACAATGCGGTGTATACTAACTCGCTCAATTTCTTTCCGTAAGGATCTCATTGGTACGCCTTAGATGTGTTCCAATTTACTGGGATTGTGATTTCATCTTCTCGATGCATTTGCGGCCGTTACTACCCGTGCCGCGCCATGGAGTTGAACAAAGGCAAAATTTTAGCCAAGAAATTGCTGTGAAATGGCTCAGACCGCCGTATCTCGCTCCTCTTGTTCATTAATTTCCAGCAGCGGGGCGAAACGGACACTTCTGGACACATCGGTATGGATAAAGGGAAATGGAAGCAACCGAGGGCCGTGATGCAAGTTTAGGGAAATGGGGGAGAAATAATTTCCGGCTGACTTTGACGATCGATGACTTCAACCCACACGAGGACGCCCTCAGCTGGCTGAATGGATATACAATCATGGCAGCATTTACTGTCCGCGGTTTCCGGTCGCTGCCGACAAATGGCAATCCCTCCCAGACCAAAGCAGGCAGAATTCAGGATACGACCCTGCATTTTGCTAGACGGTCATCTGCAGAACGCTTCAAAAGGGCCACGGCAACATCGAAGGGATGAGCCCCATTTCTTCAATAAAATGGCAACGTAGCACGCGGAGGGATTTCATAGTCGTATCTCACCAACATATCTTCGGCCACAGTTTTCGTGGTCTGAATAGTGTGTAATTGAGAGGTTCTGCATGCCGAATAAGAGTCCTTGAGGCAAGAAAGCTAGAATCGCATCCAACACTATGGCAGGTGGGCAAGATAATTACGTCTCCGACAGGCTGAGTTAGTGAGTCGTGGCGGGGGTGACCTCGGGCTCTCGGTCGTCGGACTCGGCCGCCGGGATCGGTAAATGGCAAGCTTTAGAGACCAATAGCGCAATTCTCACGCTCCGATACTGTCAGAACTGTTTATGTGCAACGCGCCAAGGTTTCTCAATCCCGCAATCTACGTTTTGGAAGCTTTCTTGATAAGAAGCAAACGCAGAAAATTACACGAACTGGGTGATTGACTCGAAGTAGGGCGATTAGCATGATGGGGGCCACGCGACGACGGAGACGTCCAGCCGTGTAGGCCATTGATTCACTATTGACGGATGATACTAACAATGGTACAGCTCTTGCATCCTTTGTCGGAGGCGCAAAATCCGATGCAATAGAGAAAGTCCTTGCAGTAACTGCATGCGCTCCAAGGATGGGGCTTGCGTTTACGAGTCTCACCCTTCTACATCACCGCCGCGGAGTCAAGCTGGACAAACCGACGTCCATTCCAGAATAATAGCAGAGGCCGCCAATTCTCGAATCTCAACACCAAAGTCCTCCAATTCCAGTATTAAGAATGCGACGACACTTCTTGATAGGGCCTCTACCACAGATGGATCCGCCGAGGCCCGACTCACAGCTCAGACCCCAGACACTGCAGGTACGGTAGAGACGATAACGTCAGGTCTGGCAGGAACGTACCATATTCATGGAGACCGGCTGTCGTCCAAATCTCATATCAGCTCCCGCAGCTTCATGCACAAAACCCGCCTCTTTGGTCAAAGCCACTGGTTCA
Source organism: Tolypocladium tropicale (assembly GCA_024340005.1). Classification (NCBI taxonomy): domain Eukaryota; kingdom Fungi; phylum Ascomycota; class Sordariomycetes; order Hypocreales; family Ophiocordycipitaceae; genus Tolypocladium; species Tolypocladium tropicale. The sequence goes on along the minus strand of JALHBU010000047.1, from coordinate 25,989 downwards.
ACGGAGTTGCATTGGTGAGCCGGAAAGAATTTGCAAAGCATGGTCATCCAAATGGCTGATTCCACTGCCAGTTGTTCCGGGACCTGATGCAGAGCTTGGAACCTCACGTGCGGTCTGAGACATCCAGCGTATCTGTTGGACTACGGAGATGCAAATATCTGGCAAAACTAGTCAAGTCAAAGCGGGCGCCGCGCTGGCCCTCGCCGCCGACTGCCGAGCTGCCCTCCAAGAAGGTCGCCGATGAGCTCGTCGAATGCTACCTCCGGGCTATGGAAACCATTTATCGAGTGCTCCATGTCCCGAGCTTCCGGAGAGACTACGAAGCGGTGTGGGTACCCCAGAGCGAGCCTAAAATGTCATTTCTCGTTCAGCTCAAGCTTGTGCTTGCCATTGGAGCCACCACTTATGACGAAACCTTTTCATTGCGCAGCTCTGCCATCCGATGGATATACGAGGCTCAAACTTGGCTTTCGGCGCCGGAGCTCAAATCGCGGCTCAATATCGAGTTCCTTCAAATCAGCATCCTACACTTGCTGGCTCGTGAAACAGCCGGCGTTGACGAAGGTTTCGTTTGGATCTCCGCCGGAGGGCTGCTCAGGACCGCTGTTTATATGGGACTGCACAGAGACCCGAGGCTCATCCCAAATGGTAGCCCTTTTGTAACTGAGATGCGCCGAAGACTGTGGAACACGATATTGGAAATAAACTTGCACTCAACCATGGCAACAGGCGGCCCTCCTCTCATTTCTCTGGACGATTTTGACGCTGAGGCACCAGGAAATTTTGATGACGACCAGCTCGACTTTGAAGATCCCGTGCCAAAGCCTGAGGCCGAGCCTACGCAGATGTCGGCCGCAATAGCCCTCCGTAAATCGCTTCCGCTCCGTCTGGAAATCGTCAGGTTCTTGAACGACCTCGGCACCCAATGCACATACGACGAGGTAATTCGACTCGATGCAGAGCTGAGAGCGTCCCATCGATCTATGCACCAGACCATTCAGGGACGCAACTCTACTACCCCGTCGTCGTCTTGCCCTCAGTTCGCAGCATGCGCGGTGGATGCCCTCATGCACCGCTACATGGTGTCGCTCCATACGCCGTTCTTCAACCCAGCACCATACGAGGCAGCACATGCATTTTCTCGCAGGGTCGTAGTCGAGACATCGCTCAAATTATGGGCCGCAGCATATCCGTCCTCGGCCACCAAAGCTGCTCATCCTAACCAAAATGGCGCTTCTTCATCTGGTCAGCTGGATTTTGCGAGACTAGTCGCCTGTGGTTCGGGGTCTTTCCGCACGAGCGCTTTCCAAGCCAGTCTTCTCATTGCATCGGAGCTCAAAGGTCAGCTGCAGGAAGAAGAAGACAGTCTGGTACCCATCACTCTTCGGCCAGACCTTCTCTCTGTATTGGAAGAGGCCAAAGTTTGGTGTCTGCATTGCCTCGAGGCTGGAGAGACAAATATCAAGGGCTATCTCGGCATTTGCGTAATCGCTTCACATATACACGGGCTCTGGAAACGCGTTGGGGAGGAGGAACTGTCAGAACTATTACTGAAAGCAGCGGAGGAAGCAGAGCAAACCGCAACGTTGATACTTGAGGAACAGGCAGGAGGAAGTCAGAGCGACAAAGTCCCATCGGGGATATCATTTGACTTTATGGAGGATTGGGACTTCACGGTATGTCACGCGCTGGTATTGCAGCCATTCAAACCATGACTGCTCACATTCGACCAGATGCCAGACGCCATGACCGACATGGATACTCTAGGGATGGTGATGTGAACATTGCAGCTGCAACGGAGAAGCTATTTGAGCATGATCCTCTTCCGAAACGGCATCTGCTTCGTCCTAAACTCGAAGCCAACGGGCGTTTTTCGAAGCTAGCCTGCCTCTCTCGACGCCTGGGGCCCGGACATATTGGCGTCAAGGGTCTCGTTCGGCCCTAAGCCCGTGGGAGCCGACCTCGTTTGTCGCGGTATGCGGCAACTGATCCCGAAGCCAAAGGGAAAGCTTCCAATGATTGACATATTTTATTTATTCCTTCATGACACCTCATGTTGCCGAACGAAATCAGGGGTATAACTCTTCTTCAAATGTACGAAACCTGTTGCTCTCAGGCATCACTACTAAGCTGGCAACTCTCTGCCCGCGATTCTCCTCAGGTCATTGAACCAAACGTATCGGCTCACGACCATGTACAGATGGCGATCCCAAGTGTACTGACTGCCGTGGCTCGCAAACGCTTCGCGCGTCTTGATGTATCTGTGCCATGTGCTGGCAACGAGAGCCTTTGTGCTGTATTTGGGGTCTGCGGTGCTAGTCGGGAAGAAGATGGCGGCAAAGATTCTCCAGGTAAAAGAAAGCGCAGTAAGAGGAAGGTCAAGGAGAAACGTATACTTCCTTGGAAGAGCAGTGGTAGTGACCATGTATGAGGCCGGAGCCTTGGCGTCTTGTACAACGTATTCGCTGGAGGGAGGAAAGTGTGAGTCCGTGAGTTCACGATGAAGGGGTGGCACGGGTGTGTCGACAACTCACCTCACAGCAGCGCTCACGGCGCGATGGTTGATGTGTCCGGAGACTCCGCCTTCGTCAAAAGTAATGATCTTGGAAGTTGTGTCAGCTTGCCCCGGGTATGCATGGTGAAGATGGATGCAGCGGCAGGCTTACAGCGTCAATTTCCCACTTGTGCACGTAGTCTTTGATAATACCCTGGATCTTGGCCGTGTCCCACCACAGGGTAGGATTGTCTTGGAGATCTGGGTCATCGAGCGCCTCACACCGCTCGGGGTCGATGCCGAGGGCGGTGCAGGATCCCTTGAGTTCCTGTCTGCGCAGCTCGCCCAGGCCATAATTGTTGCCTGCTTCCGCGGTCAGCAAAGCCTCATGCAAGTGTGACGTGGGGTGCGGCGGAGCACCATGACGACGTACCCGTGGACATGACGACCAAGCCTCCTCTGACATGGCGATTGCGGTCCAGCACGCCGAGTATGCTGGGCGCAAAGAAGAGGCATTCGTCGTCGGGGTGCGCGGTGACGATCAGGAGATTCTTAGCACGGAGCAGCTCAGGGGGCAGCAGGCGTGCGTCGCCGCCGAGCAGATAGGCCAGGGCCCACTGCAGGACCAACGGCACCAGCACCACGACGAGGGCGATGCGGACGAGGGCGCGGCGGCGGCCGCGCGTGGCGACGAGCCAGTGGCAGGCCTTGACGATGCCTCGGGGATCGCCCTTGTTGCGCGCCATGGGCAATCCGAGGCGAGTGAGCAGGGGAATCAGCAGAGGAATCGGCGTCGGCGAGCAATGGACCTGCGAGTACGGCTACGGAGTAGCTCGGAGGCGCGAGTACGGATACTCGAGGATGGACGACGGAGCCGGATCAACAGTCCTTGCGGTGCATATATCACCGTGGCGCACTCGAAGCTGCCAACAGGGCCGTCGGTCAATGGGTCAGCCAGTTGGGTAGTTGGGTAGGTAGTCGCCCAGGTAGGTCGGCAGCTGCTGCCTCAGCGTACGAGTGCCAAGTGCTCCTTCTGGTAAGGCACATTAGGTATCCGTTCAGAGTACGGAGTGCTGAGTACAGAGCAGCGCAGTCTTCGTTTGCTCGCACGGAGTCGGCCACACCAATGTCCGGGCGGCGTCTCGGGGGAGATGACGGCGTGGCTGGCGCTGACGGCCGCAAATTACAGGCGGCAGGGTCTCCGCTATTCACTGTCCCGCTCTGGACGCTCGCCCTCCTCGTGCTTTAGGTTACGTACGACGGGCAAAGGTAGCAGCCAACCACCGTGTACGGTTCGACACGAGCACGGTACGGAGTAATACGCGTCCCCCAAGTCGGCCTTTGGGGAAAGGGCCGGCCCCAATCATCGTCATCGACCCCAAGCGGTGTCGTGTGAGCCTGACAGACCCTGCCAGACCCTGCGGGCCTCAGTACAAGTACCCGTACTCATACAAAGTACGGACTACGACCCATGCCTGCCAGGAGGTGAACGGTACTACGCGTCGCGGCGGATGTTGGGTGACGCGATGGGTCCAGGTTACGGCTCTTTCGGCCGCCGCCTCGTTGGGCATGTTAGATGTACGAGTATTCCATATACTCCGTACGTGCGAGTCGGACGGCCCCGGGCCTCTAGCAGCGTCGCCTCTGGCGGAGGAGATGCTGCGAGTAAAACTCGAGCGACTCGCCGAACTCAAGTCCTCACGGGGCGACGTCTATCCGAAGAGGCGATGCGCCCCTTAGGCGGCGCAAGGGGCAGCGCCGCAAACTCTGTCAGATGCCGCTTTCCCGCCCACGGCTGCCAGACGCAGGCTCGTCTAGTGCGCACCTGGGCCTGGCGCGGCGTCTGACGTCCGCCACCGGCAGGTTACCTTGGAGGTCCAAGGCATAATGAAATCTTACCAGACTGGGTGCCCGCAGCGGATGTCTCCCATGCGCAGCCCCTACCCCCAATGGGCCAAATGAAATTGGACAAAGTTCAACCTTGAAGGCGTGCTCGTGGGCAGACAGGCCGGCATCCGGGTGGCCTGGTGGGACGTGGGACGTGGGACGACGGGGTGGCCAGCCATGTCCGTGCCCGAAAGAGCGCCCACCTCATCTTTTTTTCCCAGGCTGCCTGGCAGCTGACTCCCGCCGCCCCCCCGATCCACCAGGGACTTGCAGCATCCTCGGCGGTCCACCTCCACTTCATCTTTCGTTTACTTTGCATCCTCTCTCCCTCTCTCTTCCTCCCTGGCATGACCACTCCGGGCGTCGACAGGCTCGCATCGCCATCCGAATCATCTTGAGCTCCCATTGCGCTGTTGCTCGACGTGCAAGCGCCCGGCACGCAGCCCTTGGTCCAGTTCATCCGCTCCCTACCGCCACCGTCTTGCGGGACTCGCCCCTCGTCCCTGGCCAGGCGACGTCCGTCTCAACCCCCCAGCACCCGCCACGTGCGATCACATCCGCGTCGCCATGCACAAGCCTCACTCTCTTCGGCCGCCTTCCAAGTCAAGCAAGAAGACCCGGGCGATTCTCCTAGCTGCCGGCCTCATACTCATCGCCACCGTCTGGCTCTACCGCAGCCTCGTCCATACATCATGGACCCTCGCCTCCCTGCAGGTCAAGTGGCGGGCTAACTCGGCCGACTTTGTCCTGTCCGATGCCCACGACTCCTTCGACATCACCTTCGCCAACTACAGCCGCGAGCAGCTCTCGGCTGCCCCGTACGACGATGCCGTGCCGCCCATCCTGCATCACATTGCCTTGGGCAAGCAAGGCGACCACTGGCGCAGCGAGTGGGACGAGACGGTGCAGAGCTGCCTCGACTGGCACCCGGGCTGGGAGTCGCACATGTGGACCGACGAGACGGCGTCCAAGTTTGTCGAGGAGCGGTTCCCCGAGCTCAAGCCGCTGTGGGACGGTTACCGCTACCCGGTCGAGCGCATCGACGCCCTGCGATACATGGTGCTGTACGAGTACGGCGGCGTCATTCTCGACATGGATCTCAAGTGCAAGCGCGCGCTGGGCCCGCTGCGGCGCTTCAGCTTCGTGGCGCCCGAGGCGCACCCGACGGGCTTCTCCATTGGGTTCATGATGGCCAGCAAGCACAACTCGTTCGTGGGCGACATTGTGCGCAACCTCACCGTGTACGACAAGCAGTGGCTCGGGCTGCCGTATCCCACCGTCATGTTCAGCACCGGCTGCCACTTCGCCTCGGTCATCCACGCGTACCAGTCTGACAGGAGCAGCCTCAAGATCCTGCCAGGACCCATGCACAGCCTCAACGGGCGCGTGTCGACGCCCATCTTCGACCACCTCGGCAGCTCGTCGTGGCACTCGTACGACGCACAGCTCATTGTGTCGCTGGGCTCAAAAACCAACCTGCTCTTCTTCATGTGCGTGGGCATTGCGCTGGCGCTGTTCTTCAGAAGGCGATGGATTCGCCGGCGGTTATGAGGATTGTCCTTGCTCAGCCAGGCGCAGGAGCAGCTCTGTGTATTTCTGAATGATAATAATACCTACCTACCTATATAATAATTGATCAATTCACGACCTAGGCTGCGCTGCCTCTTTGCTTGCCCTGTGACGCCAACGCTTCCTGGCCGTGTAAATGGACAAGGTACCAGGGCAGCGCGCCTCTTGAACGACGGACAACTGGCGATGGGCGGCCAGCATTGCCCGTTGGCCAAGGCGGACGGCCGCTGAAATGGCAGGCCAAGCTTTTCCTCGCTGCAAAATTTGAGCCTCACAGAGCACGCAGCAGTACCGGGCGGGTGGGCCGCCTTGTTCGCCTGGCGGTCCTCGGCGACCACGACGGGGACGCGCGGCGTAGCCGGTACGGGCGGGTACTTGTGGCGGCTGCGGGCACCATTCGAGAAGCGGGCGCGGGGTGGCTAGCCCACCCGTCCCGGCCAATGGCGCGCGTCGCTCACCGCCCCGGCATGTATCCGTCTTGAGCATGTACGGGCGGGCAAGTACCCACCGGAAGCCCAGAATCTGCTTGAATCATGGAAATCTGCCTCTGTCCCTGGGCTCCCCCCCAATTTTCCCCTACGGCCTAGTAGGAGGTTCCGACGTCCTGTCCCCAGGCCCCAGGGGCCAGTAGCCGCCTTCATCGTCGCTCCCGTCACTACCCAGTGACCTCGCCGTCACCGCCCAACCGCCCGACCGACCGTTCGACCGACCGTTGTAAGCACGGGCATCCTGCGCTCTCCTCTGCATGTAGCGCGCCCGGCGCCCATGCTTCTCGACACCGGCTTGCCGTGATGCTGCTGCCGTATGGTTCCCTGCGATTGCGGCCTCGGGTCCTGCTGCTGTCTGCCGCCGTCTTGGCCGCGACGCTCTGGACGCTCCTCCTGGTCGAAAGACGACCGGCGTCAGGCTCGCACGATGCGCGCGCGCTGGAGCGCGACTATCCCCTGACGTGGAGGCATATCCAGTCATCCAATGGCACGGGGGGAGGTTCGTTGACCCTGCGCTCGCGCATATCCGCCCGCTCTGTCCTCGTCCCTGCTGACACCAACGGCCAGCTTGGTATATCCCGCCTGAGTGGATTGGCGACAACCAGCCCGAGCCAAAGACCATTATAGAAGCGGCTCGCCTGGCCTCCGACGCCGCGAACTCGAAGCACCACCACCGGCAGCTCGCCTTTTCCAATATTCCGCTGCTCGTCCACCAGACATCGGCCACCACGCAGATTACCAGGTGGAAGCCCGACGTCCTTCCCTGGGTCGAGCAATGGCTGCAGTACTCCGTGTCGACGGGCCGGAGCAGCCCCATGGCCTATTTCTTCTGGGATGATGAGGGCATCCTCGCCTTTATGCGAGAATTCGAAGTCGACTTTCTCGACGACTTCAATGCGCACTTCACGCCTGTGGAGCGGGCAGACATCTTTCGCATACTCGTCTGCAAGTGGTTTGGCGGCGTGGTATGCAGTCCCCCAATAATTGGCCCTCGTGCGCGCATACTGACACGTCCCAGTACGCCGACGTCGATACGGAACCTCTCAAGCACCCTGCCACGTGGATCCGCTCATCAGATCTCGCCGTCTGGACCGACGAGGAGGCCGGGTCGACGTATGGTCACGAGTTTGGCCCCTTGGACTCTGACAAGGCGGGCTCACGGCTGGTCAACCTCCTGTGGGGTTTGGAAGCCGACACCGACCCGCAGTCTGACGCATACTGGCGGATGGGATATACATATCCCGTGCAACTCACTCAGTGGGCGCTGGCGTCCGCCCCGAAACATCCCGTCCTCTTCCAGTTCATGGACGGCCTCAGAGCGCGGATCAAGCAGGATAAGAGCGCTGCCTTCGACGCCGCAGACAAGGAGGACCCGCTCACCCGGACAGGTCCGGCAGCCGTCACCCTTGCGACGAGCACCTGGCTGGAGAAGGAGATCGGCTTCAGATGGAACGCCTTGACGGGACTGAAGGACGGCGGCAGAGCCAAGTTGGTCTCCGACGTCCTGGTACTCCCCATCACAGGATTCAGGTAAATGCTCCAGGCTACCCATATTCCCTGCGTGAAGCTGACGAAAGTCTCGACAGTCCGGGCCGCGGCAAATACGGCAACATGGGCTCGAAGCCCATTACCGATCCCGATGCCAGGCTGCACCATCACGCCCTGGGCTCGTGGCGTCGTTTTGATCTTGTGGTCGAGTACGGCAAGTTCTGCCGTACCATGTTTGGGTGGTGCAAGACCTGGACCAAAGTTCCGTCTTGAGTGAGATACCTCATGGTGTGGCGAAGCGTGGCGCTGGGAGATGGGATGGCATTGCACCTCCATTGCATGGCAATTGTATTGATACCTTGGTGGCTTTAATGGGGATTGAATCCCCCTTTGTGGGTAAATCGCGGGCTCTTGCATGGAACTGAGCCTGCGTACGAGACGAAGGGCATTTACCGCCTTTGTAATAGACTTGGCACAGATGTTGCGGTTTTGACGGCCCAGTTGCCCCTTTGATGCAATTTCTGTCGTCCACGCACAAATTGTGCCTTTTATAAGACAACGTCTTAACGGTTCTGCGTCGCGGAATTCAACAAGGGCGCACGATCGCTGGGGATGCTTCCCCATATCTCAATCTCAAAGACAATGTCCAACCATGAAGCATAATCGCGACAATACGCCCGACGCCACTTGAGTTGTCGCCTCCAGCGGATGGATCCAGGTTCCGTTCCATTGCTCCCCAGAAAGTAAGGTAGGGTTAGTCTTGGTGCAGCGGCCATGCCGTAAACCCTTCAGAAGATTGGCTGGCGCCCTGTTAAACTGATTTGGCAGGGGAAGTTCGCTCAACAGTGCTTGTTTCGAGGCAAAGCTGAGCCGGATCCGCTTCCGTCGCTACTCGAAGGCGGCTAATCAAATCAACGACTCCTCCATACATGATCCAACGCATGTGGGGTGATAGCCAAATTCTCTGGAATATTACAGTATTGGAAGACCTAGAGCAAAGCTCTACCAAGAATGGAAGGTAAGCGATGACGAAGGTCTGTTGGTTAGCAAATGTGCGAACAACCAACAGGTGCCTTGCAGCCTGCAGGGTGCGCCATAATTCATAAGCTGTGTGTTCCTACCGTCCACAGGTCAGCAGCAACTCGTACTGTCTCCCTTGCCCTTGAGAGCGCGACAATTGCGTCTTCAACAAGTCGTCCTGGTCGTCCGCCGCAATCAGCGCCATGCCACCGCGGCCATCGCCCGAATTGACGCGGGCGGTTATCGTCTTTCGCTCGATTTTTGTATCTACTAGCGTCGGTTTACTTGCCGTCGTTGGACACATCGTTGATCAATGGAGTCGCGCGAACCGCGGTGACACCTTTACTACACTGTTGGTTGCGGTACGCAGAACCTGGCACTTCATGATGGCTGCGTTGGACACTGTCGGCTGACTTGTTTTCAAGGGACCTTCAGCCATCATTGCAGACTGCCTTTACATGTTTCTCATGTTTAATCCTAACCCCTTCGGCTTCATAGCTTTCATGTTCGACCTGTGTGCTCTGATCTCAAGTATCTTGGGGCCTATTTTCGTTGCATTGAGTAGCTGGCAGAGTGCCGACGATCCCAACCCAGGGAGACCATGGGATTCTGCTGCCACAGTCGCCATAGTTCTGGGCGCTATTGTGGCGTAAGTATTGTCCAAAAATAAATCGTCTCCTTGTTGCCGTGCAGCTGATTGACGATACTACGCAGTTGCGAGAGGGTGGCGTCATTCATCCTGTTAGCTATCTGGCATCGAAAACGAAAGGAAAGTCGTGCGCCGAGCGCAGCGCGGATAACCGGACCGCATGAAAGCCGGAATGATCCTCGTAATGCCCAGATTCCCGTGCAACACTTTACGGATAGCGATACTTAGAAAGCAGCTAAACACTTCACTACAGGCAGGGTGAAGTGTATCCCGCCATGAGGGCAACATCTTGTCGTCGACTGTGTGCACGCTTATTTCTTGAAGTGCAATAAGTTCTTGCCATGTCAGTATGGTTAGATAGTAGAATGCCACCCGAGAGATGAATGTTATACGTCGCTGATGTGTAGTGCGGAAGTTTTCGTGATGCCGTCATGCCGTTCCTCTCAATATGTGTGTAGTGTGATCCAAGAGCTCGGAGCTTAACTTGAGCGTAATAAATGCTTAGCGCGTACCATAGCCATTCGGGTTTGTTGTGTAATCGCAGCTGGATGATGCAGACGAGACCGGTAACACCGTCTCTCGCATTCCCTTGGGTTTCGTCCACCTCCCTCTGCCTTCCAACACAACAGAGGGAAAATATGCTGATGAAACCATTAACGAGGGTGCTAGAGGCATCAGCAAAGCAATTTGCTTGTGTGCCCAAGATGGAGGTGTGCAACAAAGCGCTGATGGGCATCGGATCAAGCTGCAGACAACCTTGGAAGCATTCGATGTCATCATGGCGGATGGGATGCAGGTTTACACGCGTCTGCCTAATACTAATGCTTAGTTTTGTTTCTGCCACTTAGGTCGTACTGCGTGGACTGGTTCTCTACGTCGTTTGCTATGGTTTTCTGCGAACGTTCGGTTCACTTCCTCCAAGCCATCGCGGACGTTTTGCACATCATGTCCATCCACAGGGCCGCCCTCTGTCGACGAAACTCAAACCCCAACGCCCCAACCAAAAGGGCCATACCATTAAAATGGCCCCTTTTTACGATGGAAGCAGCTTTCATTCAGTCCACCATGTCATTTACAAGCTGAGTGCAATCTCCATTCGCACCATCGCAGCCCCCTTACGCCACGACGATGCCAGTGCAGTTCCGCTTTGCTCACCACTACAGCGCGAAGAACTGTGCATGAATTCTCTTGATGCAACACAGGCAGAGGCAACTACAGAACGAATGTAACAAATCGTGTTGGAGAGTTGCTCATGCACGGATTTCATCTGCCGACGGGAGTCATCGATGGACTAGGGCTCCCACTGCTAGATTCTCCAAGGAATATTAGGTTATAGATGCTAAAAATGGAAATTTACGCTCAGGACATAATGCAACTAAGGAAGCCAATGAGTCACACAGGGTGTTAAGGTCCTCCACGTTTCGCAACATTTCCGCTGCTCCTGCGAATTTGTTAATGTTGTACACTCGGTGTTCAATTACGCGGCACAGTACCGTATTTCGGTTCAAAGCCGTCAAGTTGTGCCCTCACGCAAGGCACCAAAATCCTGGGATATCCTTAACTATAAATCATCCGTTATATCTCTACTAACAGAAACCTTGCTTATTATCTTGTGGTATTGACGGTTGTAGCAACCGAGAATGGGAGCAGCGATCAGAAGATTTGCTACAGGGTAGGCGGGATCTGAAATGCGGAACACGGCGCGGTTGACTCGTATCCATTGGGCGGGGCGGTGAGATAAGCAACAGCGTCATTTTGGGCTTCACAGTGGGGCTTTGCCGACTGAGTCAACTGCATGCCCGTAGGCTCGAGGTGCATGAAAAGCAGCGACACGGCCCGTCCGTTCATTGATCCGCATATTTCTGAGCTTGAGAATTAATCAAGCGGGACTTTGCGACGGCAGGACGCAGACGGAATGGCGAAGCACAACGAGGAATTGCTGAGGCGACCTCTTTACGGTGAGTCTAGCTGCGATTCCGCGATGAAGTGCTGAGCTGACGACGAGCCGCAGCCTACGATCTGCCTGGCGAGGTGTTGGAGACGTTGAAGCTGAAGCCAGACAGCGACTCAATCGTCATTGCGGACCAAGAAACATCTCGGTCGCCAAGCGAGAAGAGCCCCAGCGCCTCCACAGACAATCTGGTTGGCTCGCAGTCCTGCTCATTATGCGGATTGGCGTTTGCCACCCTTCAAGACCAGCGCAGCCATCTCAAGTCGGACTTTCACCACTACAACCTCAAGCAGAAGCTGCGCGGACAAAAGCCCGTGCCAGAGTCCGAGTTTGAGAAGCTCATCGGAGACCTGGACGAGTCTCTGTCGGGATCCGACTCCGACGACTCAGAGGACGAGGAAGATGATGGACGACAGGAATCGACCCTAACAGCGCTGCTGAAACGGCAAGCACGGTTGGCAGACAGGAAAGGCGACGGGGATGGTGACGATGCCGGCGAGGCGAGCAGCTTAAGCAGACGCAACAAGGGCAAGCCGCCCTTGATTTGGTTCAGCTCCCCCGTTCTGCCGGAGAAGACGTACTTTGGCCTCTACCGGGCCATCTTGACAGGGGAGGAGCTGAGAAACCCGGATCTCGTGGACGTGCTGCGGAAGAAACAAGTCGCCCCGATATCGATGCCGAAGCCTGCCAAGGACGGGACGTTACCACCCATTGCCTACAAGGGGCCTCACATCTTTCTCTGCATGATAGGCGGCGGCCACTTCGCCGCCATGGTCGTCTCTCTAGCGCCCAGGCCGACCAAGGGGGGCACGACTATGAACAGAGAAGCCACCGTGCTGGCCCACAAGACCTTCCACCGCTACACGACCAGGCGGAAGCAAGGTGGCTCGCAGTCGGCCAATGACAACGCCAAGGGCACCGCGCACTCTGCAGGCTCCGGCATCCGTCGGTACAACGAAGCAGCTCTGGTCAACGATGTCCGATCTCTGCTGCAGGACTGGAAAGCGCTGCTGGATACCTCGGAGCTTCTCTTCATCCGCGCTACCGGGACGACGAACCGGCGAACGTTGTTCGGGCCGTACGAGGGGCAGGTCCTGCAGCACAACGATACCCGCCTCCGAGGGTTCCCGTTCAGCACAAGACGAGCCACCCAGAACGAGCTGATGCGATCGTTCATCGAGCTGACTCGCCTCAAAGTTCACGAGATTGACCCGGCAAAGGAGGCTCAGGAGAAGGAGCCGGCGGCAACACCCACTAAGCCCTCAACTCCCAAGCCAGCGAAGCCCAAGCTGTCAGAAGAGGAGGAGACGGCACTGCTGCATACCACGCAAATACAAGCTTTTATTCGTCGCTCAAAGCTGCCGGCGTTGCTCTCCTATCTCAGCAGCAACAGTCTGAGCCCAGACTTCGAGTTTCAGCCTCCGGAGCAGAACCATCACGCCCCTCGCCCGCTGCATCTCGCGGCCTCCCAGAACTCGGCGCCTTTGGTGTTAGGGATGTTGACCCGAGGCGGCGCTGACCCGCTCACGAAGAACGGAGAGGGCAGGACGGCGTTCGAACTCGCCGGCGACCGGTCGACACGGGACGCCTTCCGGGTGGCGCGCTCGGAAGTCGGCGAAGCCAAGTGGGCGTGGGACGACGCCAAAGTGCCGCCGGCCATGACAAAAGCCGACGCGGAGCGCCGTGACGAGCGGGACAGGCAGGAGGCCGCCAAGAAGGAGGCTGACAGGCGAAAGGCGGAGGAGGAGAGACTGCGGTCCGAAGGCCCCAAGGTGGCGGAGAGCAAGAAGCCGAAGGGGAACACGCTGGGGACCGGGCTCGCCAAGACGCCTCAGGAGCGCAGGGAGGAGGAGGCTCGTGGGCTGACGCCGGAGATGAGGATGAAGCTCGAGCGCGAGCGGAGGGCGAGGGCAGCGGAGGAGCGGCTCCGCAAGATGGCGGGCGGCCGGTAGCCGAAGAGCCGTAGAGCTGCACACAAAAGAAAAAGACAGAGAAAGAAAAACAAATAAACCCGCGTATTGCGTCCATCTCTATGTTTTCTCGTTCAGAGCTGGCAGCCTCTCGCGGGCACTTCAGAGGTTTGCAGCGTGGAGCGAGACTGGGCACAAAGACGCATCGCCCTCGCGTATTTAGGACAGCCCTTTGACGGCGCAGGATGGCGAAGCATGGGGCGGCGACGTGACGAAGAGCTAGATGCCCGAGAGGCGAGGAGAATTAATAGCGGGCTATGTTGTGCTCCCCGAGATGGCGGTCGTCGGGCTGATCTTGCGGGAGGCGTGCAACGAGGCCTGCAATCTGCCCCAACCTTACGCCTTGGCGTCCTGAATCTGGAGATTTACGTGGCCATTGATTGCGGTGGAGAGCCTGCAAGGGGCATCTTCTTCATTTACCAAGTCTGTGACTCGATCTTATGAAAGCAACTTCCCTGGCATATATTGATGGTGGCAGAACTCGACTTGGAAACCATAACATGCACATATGAGTCGACGAATATTTCTAGAGATACACACAGGTTCCCCTGGCCAATACGCACCCGGGTATGCTCATGGAGATGATCTGCCAAGGACAAATCTTGAATGCGGCGCAGTTCACAGTTGGGTACCCTGCCCCCCCTTGAACAGATACGGATGGCTGCCATGGAAGCGAGGATCTCTATCCCTTTATCAGTGACTCACGTGGGCATGGGAATCGACTTGGTACTACGTCGCTGTTTCGCATGGTTGTGCGAAGGCGTGGCGGTGATCGCCCTCAGCGGGCATCGTAAACTCCGTCCATCATCACCACTGCCACCCAGCGGTCGACACCGCCCAACACGATCACCAAAAACGCGTCTTTGGCTGTTCGGATGATATTCAACATAAGCGAGGTTCCTGTTCCTGTCGTTGCAAGCATTCGATACGCCCTGTAGCGCCATCATGGCCCCGCAGCTTTGTAGCACGAGAATCGCTCGCCGCACCCCTGGCGAAGACGTGTTGCGGGCGATGGGATGGGAAAGTCATTTTCTTTTAAGTTGATTCACGTTCAGAGAACAATTTTGGGGGAGAATTGTTCCTGGATCGCTCGCCCTCTTCCTCTCGAGTATAAATTGAGCTTGTCGGAGGGGTTGCTCGTTGTCTTTGGCTTCCTGGCTCTGTTAAATAGATCTCGAGGCACAATATAGCATCGGCTAACCTTGAACTTCAACGTACACCGTCAAAGAACTGAGATACTCACTGGAGACCATGCGTCGCTGCGACTGCGGCTTTGAATGCCGGTTTGCTCCTCGGCCCGGCGGCTGCTGGGATACTCCGAAAATGACAACTCTATTCGTTGAATCATCGTGGTTCCAGGATGCAGAATGCTCCGAAGCAGACGTTGATGTCAGAGATGTAGTAGGCGAGGCCGATACCACAGAGGAAGATGTCGACATGATGCCGGCCGAGAACTGCAGAGGTCCTAGCCAGGACTTAGAGGCCAGGGCTAGAGGGGAAGTTCTGATGCGTTTTGGCAAATTCACCCTGCTCATGAGAAGAAAACACATCGAGAAGGTGGTTGCAGAAGAAAAGGCTACACGGCGAACCTATGCCCAGGCCGCTGGTGGTGCCGCATAACTTAAGCCATCGCCGGGATGCGGATCATCGCTGGGCGCGTCGAATGTCTTCTCCGGCTCCCCATATAAGTTCTTAACGATCTGGCTATCTCAGCAAGAGTCATGACGCATATGCCAAGGTTCTGCGGAAATGTCTTTTAATTGTATTTCTTGATATGAACGTCAAAGGAATCTGCGGTACGGCAGAGCTCGACCATAAGATTTCGTTTAGAGGGTGAATGCTTGTTAGCCACGCATGTCTGCCTGCAAAGCAGACGGGCGGACATTTCTTGCGACTACGAGGGAGCGGCCGGTCTGTACAAGGCGTTTGGTAGTTTCCAGCAAACATCAAATGTATAACCTGCATGTTCCCATCAGCGTTTGCATGCAAGTCGGCCAACTCGAATAATTCGGAAATGATGTGGATGCCCTGGGCATGTGGGCATCGTGCCACTTCAACGCGCCGTGTTGGACCCCTTGCCCGTGTAACGAAGCACAGTAAACTGCTGAGTGCATGCTCCCCCCAACACATGTCGCAGGTTCGAATTCTCGAGTGGTCTGATGGCGCTGGCGCACTCTCGCGCCGGACTGGCTGAGGCAGTCTGCTCCCCATGATGTCGACGGTCGGTGATTCCGGTCCGTACACGGGGATCCTTGCAGTCGCAAGCGATGGACGGCGCGGCTTTCGCAGACTGGCCTTGGCTCGTATGATGGACTGCATCAATCGCTCATGGCTCGTCGGCTTCGGTGCCCGGCCCGCTGCCGGAGAACGAGGCTGTCACATCGTCTTGACACCTGACGCCTGGCTGCAACCCGTTCCCAGGAGGCTTTTGGGCCGCCCGGAGTAGGATTTCGACGCCTCTTGAGCTGTTACGTCGTCGCAGAAGAAAATTTCTTCAACCTCAGACGGCACGAGGCGAGCTTCGACGACGCCACCGTCGCGCAAAGGAGGCAGACGGCACGCCTCAGGTCGACCGCACCTTGAAACGAGCCCGTCCGCCCCATCCCCAGGCTGGGATCAGGATCTGCTCCACGGAGCCTTCCGGCTCAGCGCCCATCCACAACAGCCGTTGACCCGACCCGGCGCCAACCGGGCACTACTGTTTCTATTTACTGCACAGCCTCAGCGGCTGCTTCCATGGTTGAGTGGATGAATGCGCCGCTCTGAGTTGGCCGTCATGCGGCGGAGGCTTTCCGAATGGAACCTGGGGGCCGAGCAAGATGAGCTGCGGGGCCCAGGGGCGTCGGCGTGCTGGTCGCCGGGGGGGCCAGCTGGTTTCAGATCTGCCCGCCGAAGGACCGATTTAGCTGCGGATTCGGCGACCGACCCCTTCTAGGGGGCAGGTCTGCAAAAGCGACGCGGACAGACTCCAGAAACGTGCGAGGCGGGAACGCCGTCCGGGTGCAGATACTCGTAGACTCCGTCGTTGATGGGTTGTGGTCGGATGAAGCGCACCTGGCACTCCACGGCCGCCGCTGGACGCCGAATTTCGGTGTAGTGGCCGTGCGTTTATTGCGTTGCCTTGGCAAAAATCAGGCTATCATAATCATCGAGAGCGTGCAAAGCGTCGCTCGAGCCTTCACGCCTCCAGCCCTGCTCGGCAAGACGCTCCTTTGACGCGCCGCTGGTCAGTCACAGCCAGGACGACACGACTAAGTCAGCATCGCCGTCGCTTGCATCTGTGTCGTAGGCTCGCGGGACTGTTGGTGGACGAGGGGAGGATGAAAGGGGAAAGGCGGTCACCGGAACTCGAAACACGACGCCAGCCCTACACTTGCTCCTTCTGGACTGCCCCCCTGCTCTCAAGCCCCAGGACTGGGATGCTGACTGGCATCTCGTCTACCCTCTCGACTGGAGGCTGCTCGTTGCAGGGTCAAGCTTACAATAGGATTAAGAATAAGATGGACATGGGAACGACGTCGAGATCAGCCGAATATAGAATGCATGCTCTAACACAGCTTGCGGGATATCGCGCGGAGAAGATGGACTGGGTGGCGCCGAGGCTGGTTGCGCCATCCAACCGCGCCGCGGCAGGACTACACTGCTTGTACCCGTCCAAGGCGGCATAACCATCAGAGCCAACATCATGCATTCGACGCAATATGACGCATCTGAGGTAATATCTACGCAGACTTGTAATATTTCTCGTTCATAGTGGCTGGCCATGGAGGAGACCCGTCACTTCTGAAAGATACGTAATCCCAAGTTGAGCCAAATCCTTCGTGGCGGTTCAAGGCTTTTTGGAATCATGCACTGTTCGCGATGCCGAGATCTCGACTGCAGTCGCTTGGAAAGTACATAAGAGGCATACTCGTGCACGCAAGAAAGGACCTGGTCAGTGATGGGCGACTTGGGTATTCGGGTAAATTGATTAACGGCTGGCATCCCGTCCGCCGATCGCAAAGCAACCGGAGGGTCGTTAATATGGAGAACTGGTCCGCGGCGTCTAAAAATGGAAAACTCACCATGTTCCGTGCCAGCTGCATTGGGGGCGCAGCCGTCATTAATCAACTGTCTGTTCAGGCACGCACAGAGCTTCGAGCACGGCTCCGTGCACATCTGGCGCTTCCCAGGATGAGCCTGGATGCTCCACATTCTCCGATCGAGCCGGCCAGCAGCTCGAGTGGTTCGCGGCTACGCGGAAGACGGTCGTCCATGTCGGTGGTGTAAACGAGATTGCTGTTGCGCCACGCCGGACCCTTTGGGCACGTCGTCGACGGCTGGCGGTGGGGGAGGCAAGCCATTTATCAGTCCACCGCCCACGCAATGCCGAATGCAGATGAGCGCCGAGGTCTTGTGATCACGGCGGCGTGTTAGCCTCGACTCTTCGGGACGAGGCTCTTGGCTGCATATGCTAAGCTCATGACGGCAGCTGCCTGGGAGGCCGCGGCCCGCGGCAGGCTCTGCGTCTTGGTGAGCGCGCATCTCGAGGTTCGGCTTTTCGGTCAACGTCCCGGGAGGGCCAGAGCGCTGGCCCGGCCCCTCGCACGGCCTCGAAGCCAGGCAGGTAAGCAGATTGGCCGGTAACTACGGAGTATTAGGTGCGAGTACCTATGGATTGTATCCATGGATCCAGCATTCTCCATCCAGCGGCGGGCGCAGATGTCCTGTGCAGCATGGAGCGTCCTGGATGTCACCCGGGGGTGGCTGAGGATGAAACGGGACTAGACCCTGAAGGGATCGGCCTTTCCCCTGATGCCGGGCTCCTTGATACCGGGTCCAGCCCCGATCAAAGTCCCGGGAGAAGGCCTAGAAGGGCGGACATGAAGTATCGCTTTGGCTGTGATTTCCGCCCTCGTATTCCCCCGTTTTTTGCTTCTGGTGTTGCGTGGCGAAGAAAGGGTCAGGCCTCGCCGGTTCATTTCCAAGCGAGATCTCAAAGGCGGGCGGCCAACTTCGAGTATTATTATCCAGAGTCTGAGCGCTCCTGGTCCCAGGCACCTCGACCGCTGAACCTTGCCGAAATCGCGAACCCATCATAGGGGACGGTGACCGTCATCGCGGCGGTCATTGGAACGACGGGCGCGAGTAGCCAGTTGAGGCTGGCGGCGTCCAGGGCAGAGGCAGTCAGCATCCCTGCGCCAACCAACCGCGGCGACAACCCCTCGTTTGTGATCGCAGCAGGGAAGCCGCGCTGGCTGCCGCTCGGGGCATTCGTTGGCTCTTGACCAGGCTGTGCGACCAGGACATGGGAGCGTTCTCTGAGCTGTCGCGCGGGCATGGGCTGGCGGTTTACTTTTCGCGCTGGATAACGCGTTGCCCGCTGAGGCTGAGTGCCGCACCCAGATTGCGGCGATATGCCGCGGCGCGGCAACAGGGGACGACGGCCAGTCGGCGATACGAGTACCTACCACCCGTCGGGTGACGACGGCGTCAATCGCGGCGCGCGGCAGAGAGGCAGAAAGACCCGACGACGGTTGTTCAACTCGAAGCGCCACGTCGGCGCTTCGACGAGCTCCGTGACAGGCGTTCTTCAGCGTCGTTAGGCGCCCGCGTGACTGCCCGAGACAGCGTCTCAGAGGCGAGCCCTGTGAATCAGTGAATCGTCGCGCCGACGTTGGGAGCCTCTGGCGCTGCTTTCGATTGGTCTCCGACGGCTGGGTACCTGCAGTAGTCGCCCGCCCGCACACCCTCTCTTGGCGCTTGTTCCTGAGGCTACCTACCTAGCTACGGGCCACGGGTCGTGCCTGACGGGGAGCGAGGCGGTGGCGTTTCACTAACAAAGGAAACACGGAGCAACGAGCATTGGCTCTCCCCCGCGACATCGTCATCCTCGCGCCCATGGCGGCGTGCTCCGTGCCTCGGTGGACTCTTGCTCCGCGCCTGGGCCAGTGAGCCACCTGAAGCGGAGGCGCCCGCCATGCCGGCTCGGGCCCGCGACGAAGCGCCCCGGCGCAGTCTTGCCGCCCCAGGCATAGCAGCTGTTGCTAGCCCGCGCTGGCCAATTTCCCTGCTGAAGCCGTCTACAGATGGTTTGTTTGCCACTCTCGCGTTGCAGCACCTACAGGGCAGGCCGTCTCTTAGTGGGCTTTTGCACCCTGCAAGCGAAGCCGTCCCAAGGCTAGGCGCCATCGTCACCGCAGTCTATCGACTAGGTGTCTCAGGCCGATGGATCAGAAGCTCACGACGAGATCTGCACAGGGTTCCTCGCTGTCGCCGAACCGTACCAGCAAGCGTTGGGTCGCTGGCTGCCCGAACCTGCGGCACTCGCGAGACTCGGCCAGCACACAATGACAGACCGAGGCTGGCGGATATGGTTGGCCAGGCCAGGTTCATCCGACAAAGAAGATCGCCTCAGTGGCGGCCAAGCAGCATCCAGCCATCCAGCGTCTCGTGGAAGTGACGACGATCAGTTAGGTAGGCCATTATGGCTGTCCAGTCGCTCGTCTGGTCCGGCATCAAGAGGCTGACCGCACCTTCCTATGCATGCTCTTATGCTGCTGACGACTGGTTCGGAGGGCAGGCTCCCAAGGCGCCGTACCCGTACAGATGAGTCGTACGGAGCGGCCGTCCTTGATTCGTTCTGCTGGTCCAGACGCAGAAAGCTGTACGTCGCCCCATTGGCTGCTTCTTCTGGCGCGCGGCCAAAGCGCTGCGGCTGTCGAGCATGCATGAATTTTCAGACCAGACGCTGCCTGACTCTCGGCCGCGAAACCCCCTGGTTTCGACCGTCACCACTCTGCGAGTGCGTGGCCCCGGATCCTTGCGATGCAACGCCCCTGCGCGACCCCTGCAGGCCCTGGACGCTTGGCGGCAGGGATCCGCCTGCATTCAGTCATGCTCATGGAGCCCCATCACCGACGCCTCCGATGGCGATGGAGTCAATGCTGCCACGGCCCGCCGCGAGCGTCGGCCGGAGCGCTGGCCAAGATGAGAGAATTCTACTCTGGACATTGTCACCCCATGCCCAGGACGAGCAGGGATTGCTTGCCCTCTTCGGCAAACCGCTAATCCGCAGTGGGAACCCTCCCGCCCTGCCCACCGGCACTCCTGAACCTCACGTCTGCGCTGGCCAGCACCTACACCAGCTCAAGCGCCACCACCCTCGCGGCGTCTACGGGAACGCTGGTATATAGATGTCGCTGCCCTCCTTCTCGTCTTGCTCTCTTTTCCTGCTTCCGAATCAATCACCTTTGTCCTCTTCTTTCTTTTTTCCTTGAAGATCCGTAACCTTTTCGTTCTTTGAGTCAAAGTCATTCGTTATCTTTGACCTCACTTTTTCATATATCCATCACCTTTGCATAACCAATTTTGCCTTCTTATACGTCTAAACTCAAACACTCGCTGAACCCCGTCTTCATCATGAAGAACACTCTTGCCCTGTTGGTGGCTGCCGCCAGCATTGAGCAGGCCACCGCCACTGTGAGTCGCAGGCCCCAGCCCTTTTGACCAGACAAGGGCGCCATCGCTAACACGGATCGTCCTATCAGTTCGGCCTCATCGGTGCCGGTCTCGGTGCTGGTATCGACCTCGGTCTCGGCTTCACGTCCGCCAACCCCTTCTCTTGCCCCGGCAACACCAACAACAAGTGCAATTCCCAGCAGCAGACTGGCTGGGACTGGAGCGACCTGATCACCGGCAGCTTCGAGGTCTACGCCGGTTTCGACTTCAGCGGCTGGACCTGCGAGAACAGCTTCCTCAAGCGTGGTGAGCTCCAGGGCCGCACCTTCGGCCTGGGCAAGGTCATCACTGGCGAGTGCGGTTCGGACCTGACCACTGCTCCCGCCATCTCCTGCGGCAGCCAGATCGATGCTTTCACCATCGACACCATCGACATCTCCGTCGAGTTCGATGCTCGTCTGGAGTTCCACTACGAGATGCCCGGTGGCAGCATTTGCAAGACCACCCACGACTGCTTGAAGGCTGGTTCGACCGTCCAGAACACCCAGTGCGGTGGTGCCAAGAAGGTTCACTTCGTCTACCCTCCCCAGCCCAAGCACACCAAGAAGACCTGCAAGGTCGGCGTCCACAAGATCAACTGGGACTGCAACAAGCACAAGCCCACTTACACGCCCCCCGCCGTTGTGAGCACCGCCACCACGAGCAGCACGCAGGCCGCGCAGACCACCACCACTCCTGCCCAGCAGACCACCCCTGGCCAGCAGACCACTCCCGGCCAGAACACCCAGACCACCCCTGCCCAGAACACCCAGACGACTCCTGGCCAGAACACCCAGACGACTCCTGGCCAGAACACCCAGACGACTCCTGGCCAGCAGACGACCCAGACCACTCCCGGCCAGCAGACGACCCAGACCACTCCCGGCCAGCAGACGACCCTGACCACTCCCGGCCAGCAGACGACCCAGACCACTCCCGGCCAGCAGACGACCCAGACCACTCCCGGCCAGAACACTCAGTCGACTCCCGGCCAGAACACGCAGACCACTCCTGCCCAGAACACCCAGACCACCCCTGGCCAGCAGACGACTCCCGGCCAGAACACTCAGACCACTCCTGGCCAGCAGACTACTGTCACTGCCTCTGTGCCTGGTACTCCCGTTGTCACGACCTACCAGTCTACCTCCACTGTGTTCACCACCTCGGTCGTCACCATCACGAGCTGCAAGCCCGAGATCACCAACTGCCCGGCCCACGTCTCTACTGGCGGCACCGCTACTATCACTATGACTGTCGCGGTCAGCACCACCATCTGCCCCGTCACCGAGACTCTCACGCCGACCGTCCCCGCCCCCGTCGTCAGCCAGCCTGCCACCACGGTCCAGGCCGGCCAGAGCTCGTCCTCCCCCGCTGCTCCTCAGCCCACTGGCAAGCTGCCTTGCCCTGCGGTCGTTCCCCAGTGCTTGAACACCTTCCTGTACCTCAAGAAGGAGTGCAAGAGCAACGCCGACGTCGCCTGCTACTGCCCCAGCAAGGAGTTCGTCGACAACATCTTCTCCTGCCTGTACGCTCACGGTGAGACCGACGACATCATCTCCGAGGCCGTCTCCTTCTTCCAGGGTATCTGCGCTCCCTACATTCCCCAGAACCCCATCATCGCCACCGGTGCTGCCACCGTCACTGCCATCATCACCGTCACTGGCACCCCCCGCGTCACCAACGTTGACTACACCACCGTCGTTGTCGCCACCACCGTTGTCGAGCCTTGCACCACCCAGGGCTCTGTCATCCCTGGCAGCAGCACGACCAAGGTCATCTCCACCGTCGTCACCGTTCCTCAGATCACCATCACCGGCGGCCCCACTGCCACCGGTGGCCCCGTTGCCACGGTCCCTGCCGTGCCCATCGGCCAGCCTGGTGCCTCGACCCTCATCACCGCCCCTCCCGCCTCGGTCACTGGCACTGGCGGTCTTCCCGTTGCCAGCGCCACCGGCGTCATTCCCGTGACTGCCGGCGCCGGCCGTGTCGGTGCTGGCCTGGGCTTCGTCCTGGCCGCCATGGCTGCCGTTGTCGCTCTGTAAGGAGTTGCAGTGTCAGTTCGTTGCGCTGTATTTTATTCTTGGGAAGGCATATCGCATGTACACTCTGGAGTTTTGCAGCAGCTAAAACATAAGTCGTCCCCCCCGCGAGAGGGCACATGGGCGCACCCGCAGTACCTTTCTTACGATCCTTAACGAAAATTACATGTTGTGTGTTGGTGCGGATTCAAGACTGGGAACGGGGAGATAATCAAACCAGCCGGGTCTTGACTGGGCCGAAGATGCATGTAGAAAGCACTTGTTATACCCACTGGACTGGCATCCGTAATATTAATAGCGATTGAGTGAACAACTTGCGTGCCTCTGTCTGTGACCTTCCTCGTAGGCAATCCACCCTCCCACCCCTTGATCAGGCTCCTTAACTCTTGGGTTCATCGGGCATGGATGCATCGTACCTTGGTTCAACAATGATGTTGATATAGCCCCCTATTGCAACCCACACGGACAGGCCCGTCTCACCTGAGCAGGGAGCACGCCACACGAATCGTTTCAATTCATAAGACTTGGTACGTGTTGGTAGTTGACCGCACAGACGCAGCCTTGGTCATGCGTGAGATGCGTCTCCGGAATCTGTACAACAGTTACGGATAGCCTCCATGAAAGGAGTCGCGGGTAGTACTCAAGAGCATCTAACCAAGCAAGATGAGGATAGAGAGTGCCCCTCCTGCCTCTGTTATACCATTGTGCTCACGTTCACCATGAACAGTAAAGGGATGTAACGTCAGAAACAGCGCTAGATTTTTCGAACACGGAACAAATGCATATATACTTGAGTGTCGCCCGAGAGAAGACATCGGTCCGCCGTTTGCTGCCCTACCAGCGTCACTCGGTCACAATTTCGCGCCCGCCTTCTTGCGTGCCTGGGCTTCCCGATCCTTGAGTAGCCGTCGCAGGATCTTGCCACTGGCGCTCTTGGGCACGACGTCGATGAACTCGACACCGCCCTTGAGCCACTTGTGCCGCGCCTTGTGCTCCTCGACGTGCGCGCATATGGCGGCGACCACATCCGCGTCTGCCTTGCCGGCAGCTTGTTTCGCCTTGACGACGAAAGCCTTGGGGACTTCGCCGGCGCGCGGATCGGGGACGGGGATGACGGTGCAGTCTGAGACGAAGGGGTGAGCGAGCAGGTGAGCCTCGAGCTCGGCCGGGGCGACTTGATGGCCCTGCGTCGACACTCGTCAGCATGCCTTGAAAGATCTATATGCTAGGAGCACGGTCCTTACCTTGACCTTGATGAGTTCCTTGATGCGGTCAGTGATGACAAAGTGCTCATGGCCCTTCTTCGACTTCCGCACGAGGACCTCGTCGCCCGTCTTGAGCCACCGGCCGTCGTCATCCCAGATGAACGTCTCGGCGGTGGCCTTCTCGTTGTTGAGGTACCCCAGCACGACCGCGGGGGACTGGACCAGCAGCTCACCGCGGGTCTCGTGCTCGGTCACTACCTTGCCCTCTGCGTCGATGATCTTGGCTTTCGTGCCAGGGACGAGGTTGCCGGAGGAGCCGAACAGGCAATCAGTCTCGCTGCTGTTGAAAATTAACGGAGACGACTCGGTCATGCCTGGGAAGAGAAAATGCTTAGCGTAAAGGAACACGGCGACGTTTGACCGCGAGGGGCTTACCGTAGCCTTGTCCTAGGTGCCACTTGGGATAGAGCTTGAGCAGGTCGTCGATGACTTCCGACCCGAGCGGTGCGGCTCCGCAATACACCCACCGGACACTGGACAGGTCGTACTTGGAGCACTTGTCGTGATTGCTGATGATCTGGATCAGCATCGGTGGCACGACGCTGAGCTGCTCGATCTTGTGCGTCTGGATCGCGTCGAGGAGGACGGTGAGGTCGAACTTGGGGAGCACAACGACCTGGTCGCCGCGGTACTGGCTTCCCAGCGCAACCACGACGAGCCCGTATATGTGGCTGAAGGGCAGCACGCCGAGGGTGGTCTGGGTGTCGACGCCGAGCTCCTTGCGGGGGACCGAGTCGGCGGCTTGGATCTGGAGGACGTTGGCGATGATGTTGCGGTGGGATATCATGACGGCTTTCTGTGCGGATGTTAGCTGCGACGTGATGACTGGGGAGTATTGTCAGACAACGTACAGGCAGGCCGGACGTGCCGCTGGAGTAGCACAAGTACGCCGTCTGCCTGGCTCCCTGGCCCTTGCACCAGTTCAGCGGCGCAAGCGGCGGCAGATCAGCGCCCTCAGCTACCAGGTCATCAATGGTCGCAAAGGGCGTCTTGTTCGCGACCTTGGGGACAGGCAGGAGGAAGATCTTGTCTCGGGGGATCCCCACGGCGGCGGCCGCCTTGAGCGCATTGTCGAGCAGGGGAACGCAGGTGAAGAGAGCCTTTGCGCCGGACGAGCGCAGCTGGTGCTCAAGCTCCTCGGCCGAGTAGGCGGCGCTCGCGGGGGTGACGATGCCCGAGAGGCGGTGGACGGCGTGCGTGAAGGGGAGGTAGTCGATCTGGATACAATGCGCCGGTCAGCAACACGATGCGAGCCGGACAGACGGGAGGTAGGCAGAGACTGACCGTGTTGAGAGAGTACAGCCCGACGACGCGATCCCACTCGCAGCCCTCGTGCGGACTCAGGCCGAGCCGCTTGCCAATTGCGCGCGCAAGGCAGTCGATGCGCCGGGGCAGGTCGGCGGCGCGGTGCGACGCGCCCGTGATGCCGCAGGTGTAGGAGGGCCGGGACGAGGCGAAGGGACGGCGGCCGTGGCGCTCGCTGTTTATGAACTCCTCCACGGTGATGGAGTCGGGGGGCTCTGGAGGATTGTCAGCCAGGGCGATTCAAAGTCGAGGGCGCCGTGGCCGGCTGGAGGGACGAGACGGGGGTGGACGAACCCGGCAGCGCGGGGAGGTATGCGGGCGGGACAAACGTCATGGCGGGCGCGGCGCAAGACACGGAGCTCAGCTGGGGGGGGGGGGGGGGGGG
>JALHBU010000392.1:360440-390481 GCA_024340005.1 Tolypocladium tropicale | reverse complement strand
CCTTTCCCTTCTTCAGTTCTCAAAAAGGGGTCCCCCCTGGTTTCCCCCCTCCCCTCGTGGGTCAATACCTGTTGGTTCGCGAACTATTGCAACGGGGCCCGACGAGGCGATCCACATGGCAGCACCCGCGCCGCTGGACAGGGGGCCACACTCCAAGGATCCTGCTCGTACGAGCCCAGTTAGCTGGCCCACTCGTGCGGACGAACGCGCGGAGAGCGCGCCTGGACGCGTAAATTAGCTGTGAGAGGCATCGTACGAAGTATTACAAGGTCGCCGCTCAGACGGTCGACCCTTCTGGTGATTTGCGCTGCGCTCACGTCCACCTCGCATGCCATCTAATAATACTTCGCGTCAAGTACGGAACGGCAGGGGGCCAGACTTCTCACACGTGGCATACAGCCTGCCGAGATACACGGCTACTTTGGGCCACGCAATTGGATGCAGCTTATCGATATCGCCGTCCATCATCGAAGAGCTTCTAGAAAGCCGACGACTGTTCTAGCCGTGGGCTCCTGTCCATGACGATTTACCCCTATACCGTCACTTGAGCCAAGCGTACGAGCTTTCCCCAGGTGCCTCCTCGATCGCACGTCACATTGTGTTCCATCTTCGTATTGCGACGTGTCATGTCCTCATTTTCCCCCGAGCCAATGTAGCATCGGGGGTGCTACCTCCGAGACCTCTGAGCTATCCATCTGGGTCTCCTCTACCCGTCTTGGTCTATCCACTTTTCCAGCAATTCGTATATCGCGTAACCACTTCCCTCTACAAACACGGAGACTCTCTCCTCTCATCATGAAATGGCCCGGGCCCAGCCATGAGACGATGCTTTTCTTGCCTTGCGTCGTCGATGCTACCGAAATGCAGAGAACGCATGCGCTATACCTATGCAAATGCCAGCCAATGCAAAGCCCGTACTCCAACAGCAAGTTGCAGTGTAGTCTTCCCTTCCTTAATCTTTGCCCCTTTATCCCGAGTAACGCGGGAGCTTGGCGTCGTCGTCCTAAGGCGGCGTCATTTGCTCTTCCATCATCTTGCGCACTTCCTTCTCGAGGTTCTGCTCGGCGTCGTCGCCCTCCTCGACGGCGCCCGTCACCTTGTTTGCCAGCTCAATCTTCTTCTGGCACGCCTTGTAGATCAACTCCTCGATGGTGTGCGAAGAGATGAGCCGCACGACCTCGACGTTCTTGGTCTGACCCAGTCGATGGGCGCGGTTTTCGGCCTGGATATCGTCCTGAGGATTGTCCGACTGGTCAAAGATGATGACCTTGTTTGCGGCAGTCAGGTTGATGCCCGTGCCGCCTGCGCCGGTGGTGAGCAGGAAGACTGGGATTTCCGGGTTGTCGTTGAACTCGTTGATCAGCGTCTGGCGCTCCGACACATTCGTGTTGCCCATGAGCGTTCGGTGGTCGATGTCCTGCATGGCGAGGACTTCCTGGAGAAGTTCGATGAGCCGAGAAAACTTGCTAAACACGAGCACGCGGTCTCCGTTCTTCTGGTATTGTCGGATGAGCTCTAGCAGCTTCTTGACCTTGCCGCTGTCAAGTTCTGCCGCAGCCGCAATGTCGAACTGCTTCAGCAGAGGCGGGTAGTCGCGGCACCAGAGGTGCAGCTCGAAGTCCGACGAGTTCTTCAGTTCCTGAGTGAGATGCTTGATGTCCGGCTGATGAAGTTCAGACTGTGGAATCCTATCCATTAAAATCTTCGCCATCGCCTCAACCTTTTCGTCCGTAAAGTGGCGACGGAAGAGCAAAGGATGTAGAGCCGCCTTTCGCAGCTGCATCCAGACATTGTTCTGGTCATTTTGACGCCCCTTGGCCCGCGCGACGCGCTGAGATGGTTCCATCTTGAACGTCTCCTCGTACTCGTCATACACGGGTTTCTGAGTCTCGGTCATTTCGCAGTATACCACTGTGTTGATTTTCTGCGGCATGTCGGAGAGAACCTGATCTTTGCGCCGTTGCAGGATGAAAGGTTCCAGGATCGTACGCGCCCGCCTCACACGTTCGTTGTACAGGAATGCGCCGTTTGAGACGTCCCGGATGGTGACTTTCTGACTGAAAATATACTGGATATGGTCCATGCAGCCTTCAAACATCTTCGGGTTAATGAAGTTGAGTAGCGACGTCATCTCGAGCAGATTGTTTTGCACAGGAGTTCCTTAAGGGGAATTAGCCAGTGCCAAAGTACATCAGTCATTTCAGGAACGAGAGTCGTCAACATACCCGTCAGAAGCATTTTCCAAGCTGCGGGAATTCTCTTCAGGTCCTGGTAGATCTTTGTTTGAGGATTCTTCATCTTGTGGCCCTCGTCAAAGAAGGCGCAATTCAGGCGGAATGATTGCATGGCCTCAATGTCGGCTTCGCAGTTAATTTGAGAATACGTCGCCAGAACCACGTGGTATGCCTCGGGATCCTGCTCGACCTCATAGGCAATCTCGGCTCGCTCCGATTGGGACCCTCGGTAGCCCATGACGGAAAGGTCTGGCGCGAACTTTTCGAATTCGATCAGCCAGTTGTTGTAGGTGCTTGGCGGCACAACAATCAAGTTCGGCCACGGCCGCTTCCCGCCGCCATTTCTCTCATAGTCTTCAACCAAGTGGCACATGAAGGATATGACCTGGCACGTCTTGCCCAGGCCCATCTCGTCGGCCAGAATACAGCCAATATCGTAGTTGTAAAGAAGCGACATCCAGTTCAAGCCAAACAGTTGGAACGGCTTCATCTCGCAGTGGCCATCCATGAGCTTCGGCTGTTCTGGGACGAGGGGCCGAGTGTACCTTGAACTCCCCGTGCTTGTCGGAGTTGGCGGCATATCTCTGTCCGGAGTCGCCCGCCCGCTGCGCTTGTTGTGCCCGAAGGTGTCAAGGTCCCAGGTGTCCATAACACTCTTGACCGTCTGTGCCTTGACGTCACAATTGGCGACAACCTCGTCGATTGCGGTGACAGCGTTCAGGAACACCTCTACGGCGTCCACGACAGATTCTCCAATACTGACCCTTGCTGATTTTCGAGCTCCGGGTTTCTTGTTTGTGCTAACTCGCCTCGCTTGTGCAAGATCGTTGAAGGGCCGCTTTGTGATCACGGGCTCCAACAAAGTCTCTTTCATGCCGGTCATGGCAGCAAGTTCTTTGGCCGTGCTGGTGTTGATGCAGGTCAAAACCCGATCGTCAGACTCGTACGTTCGTTCGGGCGAAAGCTCGGCTTGGTAAGCGTCCTTGTCGTTATCAAGGATCTCAATAATCAGCGGATCGTCGCTCGAGGGAGGAGGAGGGCTCGGTTTCTTGGATGGCGAGTCTCGGTGCTTCCGCAAGCCTTGCACCAAGCGACGCCTTTGCTGCTTCGGTGGGCTGGGAGTGATGCTGTGAGAGGAGTCTCGCGAGGGAGACGCAGCAGGGCTGGCTGAGGCTCCTTTCAATGAGGCCTTGGACACTAGTCGACGTCCATTTGGCCTAGGCGGTGGTTGTGAAACCTGCCGAGCAGGGCTGTCCGGCGGCTGCTTCGCAAGCCTTGTGATCGCGTCGTCGAGGTTATTCTTGCACGCCTTGAGTACTTCTCTGACCTTCTCGGACGGGAACCTGTCGCCAAACACATCGTATATCTGTCGAAGCTTCTGCTTCGTCTCGCGCTCGTCCGCAGCGGGGTTGTAGGCGAAGGACGCGATCTTGGCCTTGAACGTGGTCGGGCGAATGTCCCCCCGGGAGGGGACCAAATCATCCTCGTCGTCTGATATGAGGTTGATCGGTTCCGTCGCCGGACGCTTAGGGGCCATGCTGGGCGCAGGTCGAGCAGCGGGTGGTCGAAAGAATGTGCCGGCTGGAGCGAGTCTTGAGCCCAGCCGCGGAGTTTCTTTGCGTTGAAAAGGCGAAGAGGCTGGCACCTCGACGACGCTCGCAGGCGACGAGGGCTCCAGCGCGGTGAGGGTAGGCCGGCTGAGAACCTGAGTGGGCTGGGTAATGGTATCTGGGTCTCTGAAAAATGCCGACGGAGAGCACGGTATCGTGTCTCCCGCGAGCTCGTCGGCGTCGTCAGCGGCGACAGACTGCCGCGCGAGCATAGGGGTCCGAGGGACCGTGCTCGAATGCCGCAGCGGGATCGGAGAAGAGCAAATATCTGACATGGCGAAGAGATAGAGAAACCGATTGAGATGAAGCGGACGCAGGCAAAAGGGAGGTGGGGCCCGCGGGCGGTGTGCGCAGACCAGCCCTCAGAACCATTCGAAGTGGGTAGGCAATTAGGGATTGAAGCGAGGAGCAATGAATTGAGGGCTGCGGCACCCGCTCACGCGCTGCGTTGTCGTAGGCGCCGTCTGGAGTCGGTGGCGGGTGCGCTGCAGGCCGCCCAGCATTTTTCGTGACGAGCGGAGACGCGCATGGCCCGTCGACGCCAAATCACGAAGTCACGTGCGTACTTAAACATGGGGTCGAAGCTCGTCTTGAGCTGCATTCGAGCAACATGATTTTGCTTTTCTTCTGGCAAGGCCATTTTCTCGGATGATACAGACAGGGGAAGACATGAGAACAATGACGTTCAGTATCCTTTGCCTCAGTCGGCGGCTCTGACCAAGAACAAGTGCATCCGCGGCGATCCAGCATCCCGGCTCGCGCGGCGGGCCGTCAGGCTCCGGCTGCAGGTACGTACCACGGGGGCCACTCATGTAGGAAGTGCGATCAGAGACCAGCTCAACCTCATCCCTCACTCTACACCCAGCACCAAGGCAGGTCGCCAGCTATCCGCCATGGCAACCCAACGAATCATCAGCTCCGAGAAGACCATCCTCAACAAGGACGACCAAACAGAGGAGAAGTCCAACATCAGCCCCGCGGTCCCAAAGTAAGCGGCCACTTATTCGTAAACAAGACATGATGAAGGCGAGGCCCGGCTGACCAAAGCGACCAGACATGTCATCTTCAAGCTTCTCGGCTTCACCTTTGCCATGATTGTGCTTCCGATTGGATCCTACTTCCTCACCGTCAACACGGTCTTCAAGGGTATTTTGCTCTTCTCCGCGCCGCCGGTCGCGTTGCACCGCTGACCATCCCCAGGAAATGCTTCCTATGCCGGAGGCGCTGCGGCTCTCCTGGCAAACGTGGTTCTGATTGCCTACGTCGTTGTCGCTATGAACGAGGATGATTCTGAAGGGGGCAGCGCCGTCAAGTCAGAAAGTAAGAAGGATCGATGATCTCGCCCGTCATACTCTGCGCATGTCCTTACGGGTAGCTGTATTAACACTCATTTGCACACGAGCTCTCATCGCCCAAAAGGGACAGACGAGGCCTTCATGGGACCTGCTGATCAATTCTCACTGGACTGCGATTGTGCTATGTTCGTGGTATTTATGAAACTGTTCTCGGGTCAGGCCAGCTTCATGTCTTGCTGCAGGCCCATCTATATGCCGCACAAAACTTGCTTGATAATTGATGACGATTAATACCCTTGCACAAGGCAGACTTCTTGTCTGCTGCTTGTGATTCCACCACTGATGAGATCTCTTAAAAGCAACCTTCCCCAACGCCTCGTACACGGATCATATGCTTATGTACTACGTCCTCCACACGACTCCATCGAGCGCTCCCAAGTTCGATAACAATCCCGTCCAGGACCATCATTTCGTCATTTCCGGACGTTGCCTTGATCATGCGGCAACAGCTTGTAACCTCAGCGGCCGCGAGCCGCCATACAGATCCTGCTGAGACCCCCAATTCCGGAGGTCGCGTATAGACAAGTAAACAGGTCGTACATAATCAGGCTCGGCCGTCACCTTCGTGCACCCTAGGCGGTTTTACTAAAGCGACGACTGAACCAACTCTTCCGCTTGTCGGGAGCTTCCGGACGCTGTTGAGAGCCCTGCCTCTTGAGCACCGACGGTTGCTTCCGTGGTATGGTAGCTGCGGGCCCCGAGGCGTCGTGTGCGGCCACGGCGGGCGGCGGTGGTAAGGGGTGACCGTTGCTGTTTGGAGCTACCGCAACCGAAAATTCGGGTGCTTGGTAGGTTTGAGACTGGCTGAACCCGATGCCGTAGTCGTTGACGGGCTCCCTGCGCTTAGCAGGAGGGGCCCTGTCGATCGAGCTGTTGTCGCTACTAGTCGGGTCCGTTTGATAGCCGGCGGGATCCGAGTTCCCACTAGGCACAGCGGACGTTACAGTCTCATAAGATCGATCCTTGTGCGGCATGGGATATACCGTCTGCTCCCGCCCGTACGTCTGGTAGTGCGGCTCGGAGTGCATCCTCTGGGCACGCTCGCGTTGCGAGTGTCGGCCCTGACCGTTGCTGTAGCCGCCGCCGCCATGGTTCTGAGGCTCGAAATAGCTATTTCTCGCCGTGCCGGACATCATGTGCCCGTATTGGCTGTCTGCCCTGAGCGAAGCAGGCCGGCTACTGTAGTAGCCGTCTTGGGGGAAACGTGGCTGGGTCTGGGGCATCATGCTGCTTCGGCGGTTCCAGTTGGCCACCGAGTCTGTGTCTGCGGTATCTTAGCACGCAATGCCCAAGTCGCGGTCACAGAAGGTTCAGAGCGGGGACATACCGGAGCGATACATTGACTTGCGCCAGTACCCGCCGTCGATTGCCGCCTCGAAGCTTCGGATGGTGTCGAGCGGTCGCTCCCAGCGGTTTCGAGTGGGGTTCGACTTGTCAGGGTCCGCTGCATACTTGTCAGTCCGCAGTCATGGATGCGCCGGCCAGGATGAACTTGACTCACCGATCGGGTTGCCCCAGGTATCCTTGTGCTGGATGGACCGCAGCGTACCAAGGGACTGTTCCGTCATGGCGGCAACAGCAGCTGCGTCGCATGTCAGTTGCGGAACGGCGAAGCGGCGACCAAAAGCGAGGGGGGATACGCGAATGGAAGGGGGAGAGCCATTGACAGCGACTTACATGGTTCGGCCTCGATGATGGCCAACGAGGGATCTGCCTTGCTGTGTAGACGCCTGGATTCCTTCTCCTCGTGAGTCTCGTGGACGCCTGCCTTGCTGCCAACACC
Source organism: Tolypocladium tropicale (assembly GCA_024340005.1). Classification (NCBI taxonomy): domain Eukaryota; kingdom Fungi; phylum Ascomycota; class Sordariomycetes; order Hypocreales; family Ophiocordycipitaceae; genus Tolypocladium; species Tolypocladium tropicale. The sequence goes on along the minus strand of JALHBU010000392.1, from coordinate 383,499 downwards.
GCCGCCGCCGCTGCCCCCGCCGCTATGGTGGGACCTGTCGGATCGGAAGCTGAAGCTTCGCGACTTTGCCTGCGAGTTGCGTTGTTGTTGCGACGTCTGCGAATGGAGCTGGGGTCGCTGCTGCCGCCGCTGTGAATGCTGCTGCTGCTGCTGCTGAGGCGGCTGCGGGTGCGGCGAGCGGTACTGGTCTGCTTGAGTCGCCATGGCGCCGAGCTGGGGGCTTTTCTTGTTTTATTGAACAGGACGACCGAGCTGACGGGGTTGCCTGACACAGGCCTGCCAAGGGTTGTCGGCGGAGACGAGGGATCGGGCGATCGACGACACGGCGAGTTTGCGCGGATGGGTATTCTGCGATGGCGCGAAACGCAGACAGCCGGGGTAATTTGGGCGCACAGGCACTCTGCGACTCGACAGAAGCGACTAGCAAGGGCGATGTCCTGGCACCTGGGATGGGATATTCTGCGGTGGAGATTCTGGGAGTTTTGGTGGAGGAGAGACGAGAGGTTGGGGCGATGGCGTGGCTGCTTTCGGTGTTGGCTCTGGGAGTGGAGCCGGGATGCCTTCTGGAGTGGGCACTGGCTCTGGCCGTGCAGCGCAGAACAGGGAAGCAGTGGGCGCCGGCTTGGGAACCCGCCGCAGGAACGACAGGGGGGGAGGGGTGGCCCCAGGCCGATCCAAGGAAAATGGAGGCTGACAGAGCTGGGAACCTGGCAGCTCTGACCGTGGCAACGCCCCCGGACAGCTAACGGCTTGCCGTATCAGCACGCGCAGTGGCCTGCTGATGAGGCGCGCGCGACGGACGACCGGGCAACGATGGCAGCCCAAGACGGCCGGCCGGGAATGTTGACGGGGAGGTCGAGGGCCCAGGCGATGACTGGCACGCTGCGGCGCGAGTGCTAGTCGGCGGCGGCGGGCTGTGCAACGCGACCGTCAGCCGGTACGTGGGATGACGCAGCTCGCAGGGCAACCAGAGGCTCCGGCACAAGCTTATCGGCGGCCAGCTTCTCGCGCAGCACAGGCAACGGTTGCGCAACGACGGGCACAGAAACGCAGCGTGCGTGTCTCTGCCGCAGCGCAGCGCAGCGCTCACGCACGTCCAGCAGGGCAGGGCTCAGTGTCGAGTCCGCCACCGGGTTGGCGTCCAGGTCGCTTGCGGCCTCGACGAGCGCGAGCCAGCAATGTCTCGGTGCCTGAGAAGGGCTCCGTGCTCCGGCTCGCATGTAAGACAGGCAACAGACCCTCTCCCTAGCCGTCGATGCCGTTCTCAGTCGGCGGGCCGCGGTAGTCCGAATCCGTCACGTCCCAATCGCCGCCCCAGATCCGTACTCGTACGATATCTGTCTTTGATCAAGTCCCCTGTGGGCACCTGGCGCAGTCGACGATGGGAGCGGTCGTTGCGGCGACCACCGGACAGGCTTCTGGCCTTGTTCTAGCTCTGGCTGCTGCTGTCTTGACTCAGGGGCCCGCGGGACGCCCGTTTGACCGCGAGAACGTTGGGCTGTGAGTCGCTCCGAGATGAGCGGCTGCCCGTCTAATCCAGCGGACGATGGCAGGGAAGGCCGTTGTCAACAACAGTGGCGGATGGGGGTTTAATTGTAGACTTGACGTCTGCGCTATTGCGTGCGCTGTGGCTGTGGCCTCTCAAGAAAACGAACGTGACGATGGCAAACGCTCTCGATACTGATGAAATGCTTGGATCACTGGATGGATAATAAGCGATGGACAGCCAGGAGGGCGGGTGGGTGGTCCCAGCACGCGTGTTGCGTAATGCGTGGAGAGATAACGTGGTGGTGGGATGGAGGCGACACTGGCTGGTTCCTCTTTTTCGTAGCTGAATCGGTAGATCTCAGGGCTCGCACGGGCGAGGCAGGGGCAGGCCGGGCCGCTATATATCCCTCTGTCAGGTAGGCAGGAAGGCAGGTCGACACAGGTAGGCGATATGGAGGCACGGATCTTGCGGGAACCAGGCAGCAGGTGTGGCGAGCCAAAATCCCCTCGACCGCGATCTTCTAAGCCGCGTAATGGAAAGCTGGGTCTTTCATATATCCCGCCGGAGACTCGACAGGAACTGCCCGGAAGCTTCAAAGTGTGCCGCCTCTCGAGAGGCACGGATGGGCACTAGGAGCTCTGGACGGCAGCAGGCATGCATGTGTTTGGTTAAGCTTGGGGCCGCACCAAGCCCCCTGCGTGGAGGCTGCATGGAATCGACAGGAATACGGAGCATGCGCATGTACCTGCTCGGAGGCGTCACCGTCGGCGCTCCAAAGCTCGCAGCAACGCCGCCGCACCGTGGTTGGGGAGTTCCATCGCTACGCGCACGACGGCTTCGCGCTGACCCAGGTCCGTCGCAAGCCATCGAACCTTGACGACCTATCCATCCTTGGAGGGGCCTGGCCTCACGACAGTCACGGCAGCGAGGCCGAGCAATGGCGCAGGGCAGCTCAATGGCTCGACGGAGAGCCCCCTTGCGCTCCAAGAGCATCGGCACAGCACATGCGGCTTTCCCAAGTTGAATGGTCGCAGAGCTTGGATCACACGGCCTGCCGCAACCAAAGCTCTGGCGGTTGACAGTGACCAGGGCAAAGATGGGCGTATCGGGCCAGGGGCTAGTTCCAGTAGTTCTCACTGGCGGCCAATTCATGGACGTTGTGCCTTTGGTCGCTTCGTGTTGGCTGTGGTTGCTCCCCACCACCCTTTCGCAAGCCAAGCCACGGCAACTCGTGTACGAGACGAGCACAGTATCAATGGAGGGGGCCAACGTGGTGCCATGTCGCTCAACCTCCGATACGGGAGAAGCGCCTCGATGGCTGATCTGTCGGCGATGCATCAAACTCCGCTCCGCGAGCTGGGCTGCTCAACCGGACCTTCCCGTGGCCGCGCTCGACGGACGCATCAAGCCGACGAGGTCCATGATGGACAATCCATGATGCCAGCAAGCTTTGCCCACGACGTCGTCGGACGCTCGCTCCCCCCCCCGACGGTGCTGCCGCATTGCTCCGCCGAGCCAGGCAGAGAGAGAAGCATGCGCAGCAAGCCCTACCGTCACGCCAAAAAAGTAACATTTCCAGCGGTGGGCGATGCTGATGGTCAGCAACGACGATCGTCTGCATCCAGCCGGAGGCCCAGCAAGTCGCCCTCGTCATCAGCCTGTCATGGATGGGTGGGAACCTGGCATCTGGAAAGCCTGCCTCGGGGCGGCCAGCCGTCCTCCCCCGCCCGCGCAGTGCTATATTGGGCACCCCCTGGCTGCTGCGTCTGCTGGCGGCACACCGATATGCAGAGCATCGCCTGCTGCTCCGGACGGGCAGAGGGTCCCGCGATGCGTCCAAGGGACGACGTCGTGGCGAGACACGAGCTCGTCGTCGCTCCAATTGCGTCGGCAGAAACGGAGGCACGGCTTGCCCTCGCAGCGGCCACGCAGCCCCTCTGCCGGCAGCCTGCAGGGCAGGACGGGCGCTGTCCACGCAGCACCGCCATCGCTCGCCGCCTGTGCTCGTACGAGGCATCCATGATCCATTTGCCATCAACAGACGAAAAGGCACACAGCTGCCGAGCTTTCCGGATCGAGAAGAGGGGCGCGGCGGTGGGTGGTGGTGGCACCGCCCCGCATCCGGACAGGGCCCGCCGTGCCGAGCACGATTCCCACCTCGTCGCCAATGGCAAATAATGGTTTACGGATCTGAGTGGAATGGTCAAAGACAGGTTTTGTCGTATCTAGCGTAGCATTAGTGGACGGCCGTTCTGACGCACCACTACGGGGTACGCGCCTCCTCCACCAACAGCCAGTTTGAGCTTGGTATCTGTCACGTCGATCTGGCCGCGAGCACGGAGCAGTTCACAAGACAAGGTAACGAGCCATCAGCTGCTTGGGACGCTGCGGGTCGGTCGACTGGCCTGCGACGTCGGGACGAACAAGGGTCTGGTTGGTGCTGGGATAAAGCTGGATGGATGGTCCAGAGTAAGTAGAGGGTTACACGCGCCCGGCACTTCCCAATTTGATCATGAACCTTATCGATTCAACGGCAATACCGCCGCGGGTGTTACCGCAGTCGCACGGCCTTCCGTGGCCACCTGTTTCCGCTCCGGAGCTTTCGTGATAGGTTGCTTCATGGCCGGCTTGGCACGTCGCAACCTTAAGTATGGCCCGTTCGAGCTGGCGTGCACTCGATATCTTGCCTCTCCCCGTTGCAAGGGTCTTGGATGTGGCGTGTGGAGTGTAATCCGGCAGATGATGGTCGATTTCCAGAAGGAGTCGGTTCTCATCGTCAACGAGGCGTAATGAGTGGAAGCACCCAGACCGGCCGAGGCACTCTGCAATATCGCTGCGGTGTAAGTCAAGACTCGCGAGCCTCACCCCTGCAGCTTGACGATAAAAGTCACGAGGGTGTCTGAGCGTGTCTTTCACACCTCGACTTGAGACTCGCCGACAATGCGGTCCCAGAAACTTTCCTCTTTAGAGCCACAGTTTCCCAACGCCGGCTACTGCGGCGTCTTCCCTCGAGAGCCCACCCCACGAGCTGCGAAGGCCGAGCGCTTCCTACTCGAACACTCAGTCGTTGGCATGTCTCACAGGCACAATGATTATAATGCGCTTGAGACCCAAAACCCTTTACAATCCATATCAGCGTCCTGTGGTTGTCAAGGCCTGATTTGGCGAGACGCCTCATGTTCCTGAATTGATACAGCCATGGCCTCGTGCTCAATAAGCTTATTTGTGTGGACCGCATACAAAGTGTGCTCCCCTTGGCGAGTTTTCCCCTTGGGAGACGGAGCCGACGAGTAATAAAACAGCAGGCCTTGTGTTGAGGATGAAGCTCGACGCCACCACCCATCTTTGCATTATTCAGCATCTGCTTCCGACCACCCTTCTCAATGGACCCATGATGGGTCTAAGGACCCAGTTGGCGCATCACGTCAGTGACGAAGCGCCTCGGCATAGCAAAATGCAACCTCTGCTTATGAATTCATCGAGGAGAACCCCCGCAACACCGAGACTTCTGCGAGCAGATGCAATTTATAAGCCCATGGAGAATATGTCGAGAAAAGGAATAAATAAAGGGACGTGGCCTTTCTCGCAGCCATAATTGTTCAATGATCCGTTTGCCATTACGAGAGTGTCTGGTCGGGTCTTTGCCGCGCTGCAAGCCCACTATACCGCTGCTTTCCGCGATAGCCTCATCGTCACTTTCACTCCGACACAACACCACCGCCGCACGCCTATCGCCTGGGATGCCTCGATTCGACTTGCGCAACAAGGGCCAGGAGGGCGTGCCCTTCTACACGCCCGCGCAGGAGCCCGCGGCCGGCACCGCCCTGGACCCGGCGTCGGCGCCGACGCTCTTCCAGCCGCTGCGCGTGCGCGGCGTCGAGCTGCACAACCGCATCGTCGTGTCGCCCATGTGCACGTACAGCGCCGACAACGGCCACCTGACCGACTTCCACCTCGTGCACCTCGGCCAGTTCGCGCTCAACGGCGCCGGGCTGCTCATCGTCGAGGCCTCGGCCGTCGAGCCCCGGGCCCGCATCTCGCCGCAGGACTCGGGCCTGTGGACCGACTCGCACATCGCGCCGCTGCGCCGCATCGTCGACTTTGCGCACAGCCAGAACACAAAGGCTGCCATCCAGCTGGCGCACGCGGGCCGCAAGGCGAGCACCCTGGCGCCGTGGATCGCCGGCTCGGCCAAGAAGGCGCTGGCCGATGAGGCGCACGGCGGGTGGCCCGGCGATGTCGTCGGGCCCAGCGCCATCCCTTTCGCCCAGGACCACGCCCCGCCGCGGGAGCTGAGCGTTGGTGAAATCAAGGGCATCATCAAGAGCTTCGCCGAGGCCGCAGTGCGCGCCGTCAAGGCCGGCTTCGACGTGATCGAGCTCCACGGCGCCCATGGCTACCTCATCACCAGCTTTCTCTCACCGCTATCCAACGTGCGTATCACTCAGGAGGTCAGCCCAACTCTGTCAGAATCAAGTTAACGGGTATACAGAAACGCACTGATGAGTACGGCGGCAGTTTCGAGAACCGCACTCGATTCCTGCGCGAGGTCGTCGCCGCCGTCCGCGCTGTGATCCCCTCCGAGATGCCCCTCTGGCTGCGCATTTCGGCCACCGAGTGGATGGAGCACGCCGGGGCGCCTTCGTGGGACCTGGAGCAGAGCATCCGCCTGGCCAAGCTGCTCCCGGCCTGGGGCATCGACGTCCTCGACGTCAGCAGCGGCGGCAACAACTCCCTGCAGCAGATTGGCCGCCAGAAGACGTACCAGACGGACCTGGCCCGCGAGATCCGCAGGGCCCTCCGCGCCGACGGCGTCCCCCTTCTCATCGGCTCCGTCGGCTCCATCGACGATGCCGAGTTTGCGCGCGACGTCGTCCAGGAGGGGCCGGAGCAGTCGGCCGACCTGGCTCTCTCGGCGAGACAGTTCCTGCGCGATCCCCAGTGGGTGCTCAACGCTGCGCAGAAGCTCAATGTCACGGTCAAGTGGCCCAACCAGTACCACCGAGCGGCGCCCAGGGACGTCCAGAAATCGCTTCTTTAGAATAGAATAGAGCAGCATGTGGTTGAGGGAGTAAACGGAGAGCACTCGTGCGCGGGTGGACATAAAAGGGGGGAATGAACGAAGCCGCCCAGTACGAGGCAGACAAAAGGGTCTCAAGTCTAGACAAGATGGTAGAGCTGCTTTTTGCATAGCGTGCCTTTTTCAAAGTCATGATAGAATTCATTTGACGGACATATTTACAACTTTTGCTCGTCTGCACGGGTCGTCTATTTCTTGCCCTTCTCTGCCAGGTACGCCTGATAACCAACCTCTTCCAGCTTCGCAGCCTTGCCCTCGACCTCGACCTTCATGCTCTCCATGTAACGGGCCATCTTGTCCTGGTATTCGGGATAGTGCGACCCGAGCATGCGGATGGCCAACAACGCCGCGTTGGTCGAGTTGTTGATGCCGACGGTAGCCACGGGGATGCCCCTCGGCATCTGTACGATGCTCAGCAGGCTGTCGTTGCCGTCCAGGTGAGTGGCCTTGACTGGCACGCCGATGACGGGCACCGTCGTCTCCGAGGCCAGCATGCCTGGAAGGTGGGCTGCTCCACCGGCGGCGGCGATGAGCACCTTGACGCCCCGTGACGCCGCATCATTCGCGAGCTGCGTCATCCTCGCAGGCGTACGATGCGCGGACGTAATGGTGCAGTCGTAAGGCACCTCGAATTTCTCCAGAATGTCGAGGCCAGCAGTCAATACCGACAGGTCTGAGTCCGAGCCCATCGTCACAACGACCAGCGGTGACTTGGCGTTGCGAGAGCTAGTCTTCTTGACGTCCGAATGTGCGACAGGCCGCATCTGCTCAGCGGAAGAGCTGAGACGTTGCTGTCTCATAAGGTCGACCTCGTTCACGAACGGATAGATGGTCTTCTCCAGATCGACATCGCGGGACGGCGTCGTGAAGGTGATGTGGCCAATCTTGCGGCCAGGCTTCGATGCCTTACCGTACAGGTGGAGGTACACGTCCGTGTCCTCAATGTACTCCGTCTCCGTCAGCCTCACCAGCTTGTCGTGCGAGTCAGCTGCCGCGCCGCCCAGGATGTTGAGCATGATGCCTTGGGACACTCTGGGGATCAGCTTCATAGACTTGGGCATGATGTTCAGGATGGCATGCAGCTGGGCCTTGTACTGCGACATGTACGGCACGGCCTCGATGTGGATGTGACCGGAGTTGTGCGGGCGGGGAGCCACCTCGTTGACAGTGATGGATCCTATTTTCTGTGAGCCACAGGTCCATGGGATTAATATTGCGGCTGCCACGTACCGTCCTGCAACAGAAACATCTCCACAGCAAACACACCCCTTCCCCAGAGGCTCTTGACCACCTGCTCTGCCACCTTCTGGGCCTTGGCACAGACGGTGGCATCGACTTTGCGAGGGGGCATGAAGACTGTCTTGCAGACGTCGTCCTCGTGGACGGTCTCGACAGTCGGGTACGAGTAGATGCCAGTGCAGTTACCCTCGTCGTCCTCTGTCCGGACAACCATGACGGCCAGTTCCATGACAAAGGGGACCCATTTCTCCGCGTACAGCGGCAATTTGCCCAGCGCTTGGATTGCCGGCTCAAAGTCCTCCGGGCCCCTGACCTTGAAGTTGCCGCGGCCGTCGTAGGAACCCTTTCTCGCCTTGACCATGAAGGGGAAGCCGAGCGTCTCGTACGCCTCCCTCAGCGAATCGGCCAGGGCCTCGCCGCCGCGCAGGGCCATCTGCGTCGCAATGGGGATACCCTGGGCCTTGAAGTGCTCCTTCTGCTCGAACTTGTCCTGGACCAGCCGCAGGGTGCGCCATGAAGGGTGGACAGGCACTTTTCTCAGCTCTCCAGAGGCGGTGCGGACTCCCTTTGTCGCAATCTCCTCCAGGACCTCGGTGTTGACGTGCTCAATCTCGACTGTGAGAACGTCGCAGCGAGCAGCCAGCTCCTTGACCTTGGCGGCATCCTTGAAGGAGCCCGTGACATGCTTGTCGTTGACGTTGATCTGCTTGGCCGGGCACCCGTCCTCATCGAGGACTGCTATGTCATATCCAAGGGGGCCTGCAGCTTCGCACAGCATGCGGCCTAGCTGGCCGCCGCCGAGCAATCCAATGACGGTCGGCTTTCCCATTTTGAAAAGACCCTGGTAGTGCGGGCCTGGAGCAAGACCAGGGCTGCAGATTAGGCCGAGAGGTTGAGCAATTGCGAAGCGTGTTGTCGACTCAGTGAGGTGAGTTTGAGACTAAAATATCGCCAGGAAAAAGTTGCCGCTCTAGGGTAGGCTCTTTGATGGTGATCAGCGTCACCGCTTACGGAGGGTAAAATAATCGGGCTAAGCTGTATTGGGAACGCCACCAGCACCTCCCACCCGGCAATTTCACTGCGGCTCTTCAATCTTCACTATGAGTATGCCCAGTTCTCCCCCAAGCTTACTATTTTCTTCTTGTACATGCCTCAAAATCCGCTCAGTCCAAGCCCGTACCCTTGCGAGTAGCTCTTGTTGAATCGCATTTCAAACCGTACTGGTCTCTTGCCGGCTACTCGAGGCTGCTTCGCAGTGCGCCCCTTCATCAGGGCTACCCAGGGTCTATTGCGTCGAGGTCCGGCGAGTTGCCGCACCAAAACTAGTGATGAACTTATGAAGACCGTAGAGATGCTGCTGTACATATTTCGATGTGCCTTGTAATACTAAAAGAGCGTGCCAGGTCGGCCTTGGATGAATTTCATACAGAAAGCAAGACCTTCGGATCAATGATCGTTTGCATGGGCTCCGAGCCTCGGTCATCTGCTGGATAGTACTCTCGTCGGCATATTTGTCTTGTGCGGTTTTGGGGGACAACCAGTGCGCTAGCTAAAACAAAGAAGAATGAGTTTTGCTCATAGTATGAAAGAGACTCACTCTGAACTTTGTCCGCCATCGCGATACCGCGCAGTTTGTTCACCGCACCGTTCCGACACAACCGCACCAGCTAGAGTGACAGGAAGATGAGCCGGGGTGGCATGTACGATATAAATCCCCATCATCATGTCTCAGAGCAGAGGATTATGCCTTCTGGTGGCAAACAAGATCATGAGGACCTGGTTTGTGCAAGCCGTTTGACTGTTCTCTGAGACAGCCGGCCGAGCATTTCGAAAAGAGAATCCCTTCCACCCAGGAGCAAAAGATCAAACAATCATGTTGGTTGCCTCCATACTCTAATACTTTGGCTGAATTGACACTTGAAGCCTCATCTTGTAGTACACCCGGGATGTGTCAAAGCGTCCACCGCTATCAGTGCGGCCATGTGCAGCGCTGTCAGACCAAATGCCGGAGAACAACCAGGCCAAGCTTTCCGCAACGCATTTTGCACTTTATCTTCCCGCCCGAGCCGTGCAACCGGCTGTCTGGGGAGGTGTACAAGAGGAGCGGACTCTGCTCCTCCTGCGGGTGCTCTCAGAGTTCCCGGCCGCCGAATGGCGGCAAGCCGCTGCCGCATCTGCCGGCGACGGGCAAACTGTACCGCGGAGCTTGTAGCGCCAAGAGGATTGTGGACGAAAAAACCCCATCGAGGATTAAAGGGGGACTTCCGCGGGAGGTTATGAAGGAGACGCGGCATGCCGGCAGGACGCCTATGACGAACCACAGCTTGCCAACCAACAAGCCGATGAAACATCAGACTGATGGCCATGAACCGAGGCATTCAAGGAAGCAGTCGGGGATAGCATCAACGTCGGACTGTGGTGCCAGCGCAAACGACTCCACGCCACACCAACGAAGACGCAAGTACTTGCGCAGGCTCTGTCACAAGGCGTCCATTGAGTCTGACGCTTCGTGGGTCAGTCCGACGGCCCGCCAGCTTGAGAACGGTGAAGTGAGCATACACACAACATATATTGACAAACATGGGAATGTTACTTCATGGGTATAAGCTTCTCGTTGGGTTGGTTCCTTCAGACAAATACACAGGCTGTCAGCCTCGGTGGTAACACCGCGATCTCTTTGCATCCTACAAACCGACTCCCTCTCCTTGCCCACGCAGGCCGATGACAAACTTAGTCCAAATGTCAAAGTCATAACTATAATTGCACGCTGAACCGGATGTGGCATGGGTGAGATGCCTGGCGAATAAGCGTAAGCGGTGCTTTAGCGGAAAACGAGTTCCGCAGTAACCGAGGTTGGCAGGGGTTCCGAACAAAGCTGAAGTTGAGAGAAGAAGACAGGCACAAAACACCCGCTTCGTGAAGGTGGGATTCTTCCCAATAATAGGGAGATCTTGCTATGAAGAGCTTTCGAGGACTTTGGGCACGCCGCTCTTGTGACGCTGACGCCGCCGCGGAACGTGCACAAGAGCCATGCGCTGCAGCTAGGGCCGTATTAGTGAGCCTTGCCGTTCTTCGACCCGGCCTTGAACTTGGCAAGCTCGATCTGGACCTGCTTCTCCACGCGGGTCTGCAGCTCTTTGCGGTAGCCGAGCTTAAAGAGAAGCTCAAGCCAGACGAACATGGGGGCCAGGAAGAGAGCCTGGACGAGGTTGTCGAGGAGGGCAGGCGCGCGGCCCTCGAAGGCGCCGTGGCCGATGAACTGGGCGATCCAGCACACGATCTGGACGACGAGGGCGACCTGAAAGGTCATCTTGGGATCCTCGACGCGCAGATGGTTGGCAACGGCAACGCTGCCAACGCAAAAGGCGGCGAGGACGAAGCCCGCCACGGGCTCCAGCAGGACATAGAGCGCGGCGTATAGGAGCGCTGCGATGGTGCCCAGATTGAGGTCCAGGTAGGGAATGGAGAGCCAGGCGGGCGTGGGGATCAGTGTACCCGTATATGTGGCCTGATGTGAAGCGGCAGGTGAGAAGGTGCTGGCCCATAGATCACGGGGAACCAGAGGAAAACGGTTTGCGTACCAGACAAAAGGCAGTGACGAGGATGAGCGGCACGCAGACCATGTGGATGGCCACGTTGACCGAATTATGGTGGTAGGCACCGTACTGGGTGAGGCACGCGTCAGTGGGCCATCTCTGTGGGCTCAACGGGTGAGGGCATGCCATACGAAGGTCAGGTGCCTCTCCAGATCCAGCGACATGGTGGCGGCGGCGTCGGCTTCGAAAGAGGGGACGAGCGGAGGGAGCAGTTGAGGCTCAGGCTCGCAGACGAAGCAGAGTGTTGAAAGAGAGCGTGAGGGAAGCGGAGGGGGGATGAAGGAGGAGGGAGGAGCTCGGGACGGATGGGTTGTTGGAGCTGTCGTGGGCCATGCGAAACAAGAGGCAGCCCCAGGGAGGTTGCCAGCGTTGCATCATATCAGTCCATTGCTTTGCCCCTCTAGCGCTCAAAAGCTCCAGCGCGGCACGCGGCAGGGCACCTAAAGGCTGCGGTTGCGGCGTGTGCGCGGCGCGTGCGGCGGGGCAGCGCCGCCCGCCATTGTCGCGAGCCTCGGATGAAGCCTCGGCCACGGTACTGGGAACCTCGTCCCGTCTGAGGCTGCCTACGGTCCGCAGCGTTGGATGGGGCCGTCGCTGTGCGCTCAGCGGTCTTGATCGACCGGATGGCATGTCAGCGACGATGCTGCCACCGGACATTCGTCGAGCTACAGTATATGCAGTGCATTGAGGCTCTGCGCCGATGGTCCGTGGACGCACCGTCGCTGTACCGGGAACCTTTCACGGGACAATCGATCGATGCTGCAGGGCGACGCCTCCGAGGCGTTGGCGGGCCGATTCCCGGGCTAGGTCAGGCCGGCGGCTAAAGACATTTGATTCACTTGCCCCAGGGCCAGGGTTGCTCGCGTGCCTTGGAGATGGCAAAGTACGGATAGAGTTGAAAGAAAAAAAAACGCTGCGGCATAGATAGACCAGCAGCACTTCAGCCCAGGCCCGATGGGTGCCAGGCGTCAGCCATCCGTCGCGGCTGCTTCAGTCGCAGAACGGCGGACGGAGATGCCTCTTCCACTGCGCTGCAACGGCGCCCGTGGAAGGCGCTGAAAAGGCCGCTGACTCAACTCAAAGGCGACCTGCTCTTTTCCATGCCTTACCCAGGCACTCCCGCGCTCGTACCCTTGGATGCCTTGGGTGCCGCCTACCGTCAGGCTGCGCCGCGCACGGACCACCTCGCCCACCCGCCAGACTGCTTGAGTGGACGAGATTTCAACCACCACCCTCGAACCCCAACTTTCCCGCAGCCTTGTCGCGTTCATCACCACCTCCATCCAGCCCAAGCACCCTCTCTCGGTCGGGGAGCCAGCAGCGCACGTCTCGAGGCGGCGAGACTCTCACTGTGCTTCGGTATCCGCTTCCCGACACGTCTTGCGCCGCTCGCGCCCGTCCCCTTAGTCGTCGTGGCCGCCCTGCCGACCCTTTCTCGAGCCACCTAGGCGCCGCAGGCCAGTCCTGCCATCATCGGCGCCTCGGGCGACGCATCGAACGATCCGGTCCGATACATAGACGTTGCATCGACCAGAATTGCCCCTGAGAACCAATCGAGAGCACTTCATCCCGATCCCCGTTGCGTCAAATCCTCGACCAAGATGTTTTTCCTATACAATATGGAGCGTCGGGTGACGCTGCATCCCTCGTACTTTGGTCGCAACATGCACGAGCTCGTCACCAGCAAGCTCCTCAAGGACGTCGAGGGCACTTGCGCCGGCAGCTACTACATCATCTCCATCATGGATACCTTCGATATCTCCGAAGGCCGCATCCTGCCTAGCAGCGGCTTGGCAGAGTTTACCGTCGGCTACCGCGCGGTTGTGTGGAGACCGTTCAAGGGCGAGACGGTAAGGGCCAAGTAGACGCCATCATTCGAGGCGGACATGGCTGATTTTACGCAAGGTTGATGCCGTCGTCTATTCGATCAACCCACAGGGCTTCTTCGCCCAGGCTGGTCCGCTGCGGCTCTTCGTTTCGGCGCACGTCAGTAGTATTCTGACATTTGACCGTCTGTCAGGGCATTACGGCTAAACCTAGACACAGTTGATCCCCAGCGACATCAAGTGGGACCCCAACGCGACCCCCCCTCAGTTTACCAACAACGAGGACACTGTTATTGAGCCCGGCACCCACGTTCGCGTCAAGATCATCGGCACGAGAACAGAAGTCGGAGAGATGTGGGCTATTGGCAGCATCAAGGAGGATTATCTTGGGTTGGTTTGCTCCGCGGAGTCTGACATGCTACCCCTACTAACTCGAGTGCCACAGATGCCTCCAAGATTGATGAAGCCGAGGCTGATGAGACAAACGCCGAAGAGGGCTCTGGTGGACGATTTGAAGTGTTCTGCGAGCGAATCTCACAACTTGACAGCCGAGGCCATGTCAAATTTACCACGGCTTCTCTGTCGCGACTGGCGACATGTTGCGCGAGTGCGCATCGAACGGCACGGATGCGCTACGATGGGAGGCTTCGAGCAACTTGTCAACCCTCATGATTTAAAGCTGGCTTGTATTGAGTGGGGCGAGACGAAGAAGTGCGCGCGTGCTTGTCAGGCGCGCGAGAGGACCGGAGGGCGAGGACAGGCTTGGATTGGCAGCGAGGAGGTTGCCTTGACCAGATCTGCCGTCGTCCGTTTCAGAGACCGTCCGTTGCTGCTCTGAATATGTGAAAATGAACGCTCAGGGAGTGTCGCTGTCCGTTCACGACGAACATGGTGCAGCTTAACGAATATTGCCTAGGTAGGTATGCAGCATCATGTCTATACAGGTAGACCAATTACGCAAGTATGATACACGGGCTGGTGCCAATCCCTCAAGCCTGAATGCTGAAGCGGCCAGCCAGCGGCCGGCCAAGCTTGCGCCACATTTGAAGAGCCTTGGCAGAGCCGATGTTCAAGTCTTGTAACCATTTGATCCATGAATCCGCTCGGGACAGCTGCGCCCGACCGAGGATCGGAGACGTTGCAGTTAGGTACCCCACACTCTGGCGGGGATGCGAACCGCTCTCCCTTATGCGGATAGCTCCCCCGCAATGGACGGGGGATTTCCAACGTCGGGGTGCCTGCAGACCTGCAGACCTGCACCACCCGCCTCCCCAAGTCGCCCAGTTCATGCGCGACGGAGACGGAAACTAAATTACAGATACCTACTCGGAACATTAGCCACTTTACACTTGCATTCGCCTCTTTATTCGAGCCGGCCTAGTGTCTGCGCCGCGAACAGCCGAGGCTTCCTCAGGCTGACGTTTGCCCCCGCAGTATTAGTGTCATGTCATCGGCCTACATCGCGAACGCCCTGTTGACGAGGGTAACAGCAACACCAGCAGTATCAGCAACCAAGAGAGCAGCGCTGCGCCAGTTACTTTCACGTTCAAGCTCATCCATTGCGCCGAGACGAAGCATGATGCAGGCGTCCAACAGGCTCAAGACGGCCTTCTCTCAGGGCAAGCAGTCCTTGGGCATGTGGCAGATGCTCCCCGGCGCCAACGTGTCCCGGCTGTTGGCCCGCTCGGGCGTCGACTGGGTCATGGTAGACTGCGAGCACGGGAACATCGATGGTACGGCATTCCTTTTTGACCTTGAGCTCTGATAAGCCATGGCCTGCTTACTGACGAGGGTTCTTTTGGCCGCAGACGGTGCCATGCACGATGCTGTTCCAGCAATTGCGGCGTTGGGCGTCTCGCCCCTCGTCCGGATTCCCGACATTCAGTCGTGGATGGTTAAACGTGAGTGTGCACGACGTTCACTGGTCGCACAGAGTTGAATTGACAACCTGGATAGGAGCCTTGGATGCTGGAGCTCACGGGGTATATTATGGCGAACGAGGCGGCTCGCCGAGTGTGATGGCTGATGCGCATCCAGGTACTCGTTCCGTTACTACGCACAGTCGAACAGGCAAAGGAACTCGTCCAGGCCGCCAAATTCCCTCCCGTCGGGCGACGTGGCTTCGGCTCTCCCCTCAGCCCGGAGCGCTTCCACCCCATGCCCACCTTCACCGAGTACCTGCAGCAAGCCAATGACGCCCTCTTGACCATGGTCCAGATAGAAACACGGGAAGCTCTCGAGGCCGTTGATGAGATTGCTGCCGTGGAGGGCATCGACGTCCTCTTTATTGGGCCCTTTGATCTTGGTATATACGACCTTAGACTGCTATGACACGCCCTAACCCTGGCCGAGTTTCACTCTAACTGCCTCCAGGAAATAATATTGGCCACCCCATCCTAAATGGCGTCGTCGCGCCGGAACTTGAAAAGGCCATCGCAAGGATCCTCGCCGCCTGCAGGCAGTCGGGCAAGAAGTGTGGCATCTATGCGACGAGCGGCGAGCAAGCCAAGGTGCTTGCGGACCAGGGTTTCGACATGATATGCGTGGCGGCCGACTACACGGCCCTTGATTACGTACTGAAGCAGCAATTCAGCGTGGCTAGCGGCGGGATCGCACCGTCCAAGGGGCAATCATATTGACGATTGCCATCGAAACCATGCTGCGTGTGAAACTTGCGGCGTTAGGGTAGAAAGCTGTTGGCTTGGTGAAGAGCTGTGGCTAGCTCTCTTCGACCTGGTCCATCTTTGCCTCGACCTGCTCCGGTGTAAAGCGGTGCATTAATTTGACGGCCTTGCCGGCCATGCTCACGTCCTCCTCCTTTGCCTCGGCCCTGCTGATGTGAATCTGCACCAAGATTAGCAAAACGGGCATAGCTCCTGGTGCATGGGCTGAATGCCAAACTCACGACAGGGATGTCAAAGTCGTACAGTTCCCGCCAAGACTTGGACTCCGCCAGGTTCACCTCCCGATAGACAAACGGCCGTGTGTCCCAGACGTTGGATAGAACACCTTTGGCCTGGGTGCAGAGCCCACAGTTCTCGCGAGTGAAGAGCGTGATTCTGCAGGCCTGCAGCAGGCGTCGGGAGGCGAACATTTTCGCACAATCTGTGCGTCGCGGAAAATGTTGGCTATCGTCGTCACCACGATCGAGCTTGCTCTCCTTGCTGGGCTGAGCTCAGCTCTGATCAATCGTATGTTTGGGGGAGTGAGAGCCCCCAGCTCACACCGTTCTAGGACGGGCAGGCGGTGAGGGCCCCAGCGGGCTGAAACTGTCGTCATGAACGTGCAGCCGGTACCTAAAGTGGCCCCGGACTTTCTAGAAGATCCCACCCCGCTACGGCAGAGCTGCTGAACCCCAAGGCAAAGACAGCTTCCAGCCCATCCATTTCGCCTTTGAAGCCCCGAGCCGTTGGCCTTTTCTCTAGGTTATACAGCTAATTGATTCATACCCGTCACAATGGCGCAGAAATGCGTCCGCCAGGGCTGCGGCAAGTCCTTTACGGACCTGTCGGAAAAGTGCGAGTACCACCCAGGCCCGCCCATCTTCCACGAGGGGCAGAAAGGTAAGGACCAGCAAACGCCTTCCCGAGCTCGACCTGGGAGACGGGCGGCGAAAGTTTTTCTCTGCGCGTGCAGTGCCATGGAAATTCTAACTGTTTCCTGACAGGGTGGAAATGCTGCAAGCCGCGCGTCCTGACGTTTGACGAGTTCATGGACATCCCGCCCTGCACGACCGGCACGCACTCCACCACCGAAAAGCCGGCACAGCTCGAGGAGAAGCCGCAAGAGGACCACGCCGAGCTGGCCAAGAAGATTGAGGCTCTCGCGGCCCCATCCGCAGCTGCTGTGCCGGGTCGATCGCCCATCCAGCCCGCCGAGCACGCGCCGACGCCGCCGCCACCGCCGCCAGAGACCGACGAGGACGAACCGAGCCTGGAGATCCCGGACGGCGCCGAGTGCAGGCGCCGGACGTGCGGGCAAAAGTACAAGAGGAGCTCGAGCCGGGACGGCGAGCAGTGCGTGCACCATCCGGGCGTGCCCATCTTCCACGAAGGCAGCAAGGGGTACTCGTGCTGCAAGCGGCGGGTGCTGGAGTTTGACCAGTTCATGAAGATTGAAGGCTGTCAAACCAAGGGGAGGCATCTGTTTATTGGCAGCGGCAAAAAGGACAAGACCAAGGGCCCGGCGGCAGGTCATGAGGTCTTGGACACGGTCAGGTGAGTTCGAAGCCATAACGCCTTCATCAGAAGCCATCAATCGGCCATGCTAACCGCGAGATCTGTAGGCACGACTTTTATCAAACGCCCGTGAGCGTGATAGCGTCCTTCTTCCTCAAGAAGATCAACAAGGAGACGGCCAAGGTGGAGTTCCGACCGCAGCAACTGGTCCTCGACCTAACGACGAGCGACTCCCCGTCGAAGCGGTATACCGCCGAGGTGCCGCTCTTTGCACCCATTGATGCGGCAAAGTCGACGTACAAGGTGCTGGGCACGAAGCTGGAGCTGACGCTGGTCAAGGCGGACGGCTCATCGTGGCCGGTGCTGCGCAGTGACGAGGCTTTGACGGGGGAGATTTTGCAGGTCGGACGGGCTGGGCGAGCGTAGAACTACACGCCTCCGCACGGCGCTGCACAAAGAAAACAAATAACAAATGGAGTCACGACCCTCATGAATGACCAGAAGCCGGCAGGCTCTTTTGTCCCGTGAATATGGTGCCGGCCTCTATTGGCTAAGGTGAGCTGCCAGGGCCGAGCAATGCGACGTCGGGCCACGGCAGCCAAACAGGAGCGAGCCAAAGAAAGCGAGCCGCATCGGACACGTTTTTGACGTTGACGGACGGGCCATGCCACATGCCACATGAAGCCGACAGCAGGAACATGGACGCAATGATGTCAGCCCATGGACCCCCAACCCATGGCACAATGAGAGCCGTACTGATAAGACTACCGCCTGGCGTGCCGCCAATTGCGCCGCAACCAACAAATTCGGCTACGTAAACGGGGCTAAAATTCCACGCTCCTCACTGGCTGCCGGCCAGCGGCGACTCGAGCGCCCACGGAGCGTGCCTAGTCAGTGTAGCCTCCGATAGCGACTGATAAAGATCCGGGCATGCTTGGGGTGCGATAGCGAGGCAATCCGACGGCCTGGCATGGGCACACCCCGTGCCTTGTGTGGCGCATTGCTTCATGTGCTTATCGAGGAGCGCCGAGGACGTGACTGCGCCGGCGCGTCGGCCCTGGTGGTGTGCGCCGGCCGGTTGGTAGGTTGGTAGGTATAATACCTGGGGTTGCGCTCGCTCCGTCTTCGGATGCGCGCCCGTCAACTCTAATCGCAATAAGCCTAAAGGTTCTGCTGTACCGCCAGATCGTCGGCGCTGTGACACCTGAACCCTTCCTGATTCCCTGCGCGACGTTTCGAAAACCCTGCGGCAACCTAGAGTCTCACCTGTACCGTCTCAGTCAGTCCCACAATGGCCGTCGAGGTCTCGCATGGTCGGGGCGGCGCCGGAAACATCAACCCGGACGACACGCCGTACGTCGATGGCGAAGTCGTGCGCTCGGGGGTCGAGGGCAGCCATGGCGATGGAGCGTACAGCTCCGGTCGAGGAGGTAGGTTCTTTTTGTCAATGATTGTTCGGCGCTTCTTTTCACTCGTCGTGTTGCCTTCATCTGGAGACTCGTCTCAGCATTTGGCCTCAGCTGCATGCCCTGTCTTGTATTCGCAGCGCAATCGAGACTGAGAGTGCTCGTCACTAGACGGCGCGAGGCCGCACTCTCCCTCATACGTTGATGTTCCGTAAACAGCCACGGGGAGAGTCTTGGTTAACGAAATCATCAAACAGGAGCCGGCAACATTTCTGACGTGGGCACGGCCGCCGGCCAGCGCAAAGATCACGACGTGATCCCCGACGTGGCCGTCCGCCCAAGCCATGACACGCAGGACTTCCACGTCGGCCGGGGAGGCGCCGGCAACGAGCACACGGTCTCGGGCGAGAAGAAGGAGGCTCACAAGCACCACGCCAGTGCGCCGATCAGCGTGGCGGATAAGCTCAAGATGAAGTTGTTTGGGGCGTTTGGCGGCAAGAAGTGAGAGCTTGGCCCAAGAGGGTGAGAGGAAGGCGCTGGTGGAGCCTCGTGCTTTGCTCAAGATGGGGGAGTAATGCCTGGTCGGCTCGATTCCCGACGAGTGGGAGGCTGACGACCGCCGGTCCTCTACAACTATGCGCAATTGTTCGTTTCTACTTTATGCTCTTCATAGAATACCAATGATATCCAATCTCTCGCAAGGCGGCAGCACGTATTAGCATAGTGTGACTGTCCCACGTTGCTCTGAGTAAGATGGGTAAGAGTGGTCAAGCGTCCCCAATCTGTCGACAGACCGACCGCCTGGAACTGGGTTCACCGACTGAATTCACTAGCCACATGAATGCTGAGCATCTTTTCTTTTGGCGTCCGCATTGGGAGCCAAAGGGTGGCCGTTGGGCCGCTTGTAGATCATTAGGACGCTCGTAATGGTCCCACCACCCTTGGGCCGTGACCCATGATCCCCGGACTCTCCACTTGGGGGCCGCGGATGGCAGATTCGTGAATCGGAGGTGGCCTGTCTCCCCGTGTCGGAGAGTAGACGGTGAAGGGAGGAATAGGGCGGCCCGGCAGGGGCAAGGCTCTACGCTGGACAAAGGAATCGCGAGCTTCGACCGTTGAGAGCACGCCGGGCAGCTTCGTTCAAGAAGCGTCCGGCACTTGGTTCTGATGAAGTGGATGAGTGGTTCGGTCGCAAACGAGGATCGCCCGGGGCGTTCACAGGGGACTGCAACCCACCAGAGACCAGCGTGACGGGACCGTCTGGCAGCGAATAGGCAGCGGGGACGGCCGCTTTGAGTACATGGATCCCCCCTCTGATTGCCTCATTGTGCAGCGCTCCACTACGCCGCGTGACGGCCGGGCTCTGCTGTGCTGAAGCCATCTCGAAGAAGCCAAGAGCAGGCCGGCAGGAGGGGCCTTTGAAGGATTACTCGTATATATATATGGGATTGCGCGTTCGCTTTGGCCTCCCGTGCCGAGAGCACGGCCGCCGCCTACTCCTACGTAGATACGGTGATCCTGCGCCGCCCGCCTCCGGCAGAGCAACGACCGGGTGAGCTGAGCAACGTGTACTCCGTACCGTATTATCCGCAGCGCAGCCCGATCTCGCTGTATGGAGCGTCACACAACCGCTGCAGGCGCAGGCACGAGCCCTGCTTCGGACGCCGGAGGCGCGAGCAGCCAACCGAATTTACGTTGACGCAGCGGCTTGCGCAACGAAACGTCGAGCTTGTCTCAGCTGGAGGGGAGAGTGAGTGCCAGCGCTCATCACGTGTGCGTGCAGCCTAGGAGCGCCGCTGTGGCGCGAGCTCCCAGCATGCCGCCGCCGCCTGAGCGCCCCCAGCCGCAACGCCCGGAACTGCAGGGTCGGCGCCTCCTCTCGGGGCTGTCCATCCTCTCCAAACGCTCCCTCCGCTCCTACGCGACCTCATCCTTCGAGGCAGACGACGAGCTCTCCTCGAGCGACGGCGACATGAGCCCGCGCGACGGCAACCCGCGGCGGCCCGGCGTGCCGCACTACGTGGACCGCGATGCTCGCCCTACCAGCCGCAAGGAGCTGCTCGGCTGGTACATGTATGCCTTTGCGGCCGAGACGTATGTCATTTGCGGCATAGGTACGATGGCCCGGACACACGTCACTCCATTGCCCTCGTTGCTGTGTTCTTGCGCTGCTGCTCTTGGGATCAACTGTTGCTTACACCGTGCCCGCAGGCTCCTTCATCCCCATCCTCCTAGAGTCCCTCGCGCGGGAGAACGGCGTGCTGCTCTCGGACCCCAGCAGACCGTGCGGCTCGAGCGATAGCAAAGGCGAAGATGACGGCCAGTGCGTCGTTTACATCCTGGGACTCGAGATCAACACGGCGAGCTTCGCCATGTACACCTTTTCCGTGAGCGTTCTGGTGCAGGCGCTCTTGGTGGTGAGCATCAGCTGCGCTGCCGACCACGGCAACTTCAGGAAGAAGCTGCTGCTCACCTTTGCCTGGATCGGCAGCTTTGCCGTCATGGCTTACATCTTCGTCAGCAAGGAGACTTATATCCTCGGCGCCATCTTGACCATCATATCCAACACGTCGTTTGGCGCCTCCTTCGTCCTCCTCAACTCCTTTCTCCCCCTTCTGGTGCGAAATCACCCAAAAGTCATCGAGGCCCGTGAACAGATCTGCCACCCGGCAAGCTCTGATGTGAGATCACATCCGCTGGAGGAGTCTTCCGATGAGCCAGACGCGTTCATGGCCAGCTCTACGTCGGCCTTGCTGGCCGACGAACCTTCGATAGCTCCGGAATCTCGCGTGAAGTTCTCTCGAGCCCACGAGAAGATCACCTCCGCCGAGCTACAGATGTCAACTCGCCTGTCTGGTCAGGGCATCGGGATCGGCTACATTGCGGCGCTCGCCGTTCAATGCATCTCCATTGGCATATTGATCAGCATGAAGAACACGACGTGGTCCCAACGGATAGTCCTCTTCTTCATCGGCACCTGGTGGGCGGTGTTCACGATCCCCGCGGCCATGTGGCTGCGGCCGAGGCCGGGACCACCATTGATGGCCAGCGAGCGAAAAGATCGCCTCTCCTGGATATCCTACCTCACGTATGCGTGGAAGTCGCTGTTCCGCACGGTCAAGCTGGCGCGCCGCCTGATGGACATCATGCTGTTCCTCGCCGGCTGGTTCCTCCTGTCGGACGCCATCGCCACCACGTCGTCAACGGCGATTTTGTTCGCCAAGACACAGCTTCACATGAAGCCGTGGGCGCTGGGCTTGATCAACGTCATTGTCACGTTGACGGGTGTCTTTGGCGCCTTTGGCTGGTCCTGGCTGTCTCGCGTGTGCGGCCTGGAGGCCCATCAGACCATCTTGGTCTGCATTGCCCTCTTCGAACTCATCCCCCTCTACGGACTCATGGGCTACCTACCCTTCGTTCAGAGATGGGGTGTCCTGGGGCTGCAGCAACCATGGGAAATGTACCCACTGGCAGCCATCTACGGCCTCGTCATGGGCGGGTTGAGCAGTTACTGCCGCTCCCTATACGGCGAGCTGATACCGCCAGGGTCCGAGGCGGCCTTCTACGCGCTGTATGCCATTACGGACAAGGGGTCCAGCATCTTCGGCCCCAGCATCGTCGGTGCGATCATTGACAGGACCGGCAGCATCCGGCCCGCATTTTGGTTCCTGGGAGCCATGGTTGGTCTGCCAGCACCGCTTATATGGTTCATCAACGTCGAGCGGGGCAAGAGGGAAGGCGAGCAGCTGGCCGAGACGATTGAGGGCTTTACGTTGTCGGCGGGGCAGGAGGAGCAAGGAGACGAGGGCGAGGCTAGAGCAATGATGGACGACGACGAAGCCGAGGACGAGGACGGCGGACTTGCGAGCAGAAGAAGATAGGCGCGAGTTTGAGAGCACAGCGAAGGCGTTGGATCTGCGTGTTTTTTTTTGTTTACTCGATTGCCCCCAGTCAGAATTCATGTTACGTGTCCAACGTGCCGTTGTATGCACATCATGCGGCATCCTTGGATCGCTAGGGTTGGCGCAGCGGTACGTGACGGCAGGATCCAATAGGGCCGCGAGACGCCATTTGTCGCAATCTCTCACCGTGTGGTTGAGCCTGGGATGAGCACCCGCACCGGGGCATGCGTTGTGCGAAAGGGTGACGACCGAGCCACATGCCCGGTATCCCTACGAGTAGAGTCATACCGTATGTAGAGTTTGCACCGCGAGCGCGCCGTACGGAGCACGATGCAGCTCACGG